>JAANSK020257552.1:0-12657 GCA_011763485.2 Isoetes engelmannii | reverse complement strand
CGACCATACTGTGTACAGGGTATAATACGGTATGTCCCATACCGTGTACATGGTATAATACGGTATGGTCGTCACAGATTTGAACCCAGAGACGAATCCAAAGCTCGACCTCCTTCTTACTCCCCCTTCTCTTCCTACAACAATTCCAGTACGATCCATCAAGGACAAGCACACAGCTTACTATAACAAATCCAGTACAGTCCACCAAGGACAAACACAAAGCTTATCAATACAAACAACAAGCACCTCAGAGTGCAATTTATGGCACAGCCTGCTGTACCACAGACTCAGAGGTTAAAACTAAAGCACAAATATGTTACGGTTCATTACAACCACCGTGTCACCCCCTTTGTTCTGACACGCTTAATTTTTTCTCCTCTCCTATTTTTTATACATATCAGACATGCAGGATTACCTCAAGACCATTGCCATGTGTTACCAAATATGATTGCCAAGTGTCATTGATAACCGACACGACTCTTTACTTTCCGAGTCCATCGCAGTTTTGTGTTCGTGCCCGTGCTCGTGTCCGCCGTGCCCCTGTCCATGCCCGGTCCATGCCCATTTACATTTACATGATCATTTACCCGGCGAGCCACTTCACACGACTATTTACCCGGCGTGCCTCTTTACACGACCCGGCATGTCCCACGATCATCTACCGGGCGTGTCACACGGCTGCGTGTTACCATATAGGCATGACCAAAAGCGATTACCATATGCAATAACTCCAACACATCTAAATCATCAATAGGGAGATTCCTATATGGGTTGCAAGTGAACGTGGACCATCGTGAGACAAACATCTGGAGCATCGAGCAAGGACGCCAGGTATGATTTCCATTTTCAAATTCGTTGGCAGTACTTGGATTCGATTCCTCTTTGGACCATCGCGAGACGAACATCTAGAGCATCGAAAAAAGACACCAGGAATGATTTCAATTTCCAAGCTCGTTGACAATGCTTGGATTCAATTCCCATGGAGCTTATTGAATCAATTTTCAAGCTCGTTGGAAGTATTTGGAATTAGTTCCCATGGAGGTTATTGATGTTTCTCAGATTTAAGTGCTTATGCGTATTAGTAAAAATCAATATGAATTAATTAATCATGCTAATACTCTTGTTTTGTTCCATAGATTTAAGTGCTTATGCGTGTTAGAATAAATATGAATTAATTAATATGTTAATATGTTAATTAATATGTTAATTCATGTCTTAATGGGGTTGTTTTCTCAAGTTTAGGGCAGCCATCGATGGAGAGGATATTCGGCTTTTGATGCCACATCAATGGCCACGATTTTTTGCAAGAAATCCAATTTGCCACTTTCCAATGTGCCGATATGAAACAACAAAAAAAACCAAAAAACAAGAACCAAAGGTTAGAATGGAGCCTACGCCCATTGCGGAAGGGGAGCTCCTGCTTCCCTTCCCCTACAATACAGAAGTTGGGGAGCCGATTTAGGTTTGGGTTTTTTAGCCTCTGTTCGGATTTCGAGCTTGCAAGCAGAAAAAATGCACTCCAAAACAGAAAATCTTGAGATTAATACTGTGGACAATGGCTCAACTCCGGCGGTACTTGATGAACTGGATGGAAGCAGGCTCTCGCCCTACAAGATCCGGCTCTCCCTTCCTTCTTTTCTTTCTTTGTTTTTCTCTTATGCAACTGCAGGTCGTCAAATTCGAGGAGGGTCAGGCATCGCCATATAAGGCTGCAATCTTGGCCCTGCGCAGATGCCCAAGGCGACGTGCTTCAATTCTTCCAGAAACCTCTGTGGTAACTGGTAAGATTTATGTTTCTTTGCTTTGCTTTCCAGACTTTTCTCTGTTTGGCTTGTTTGGCTTCCTGCTTTCTGGGCTTGTGTCCTTTATATCGACTGGTCTATTCCTATGGGGCTTTTATTCATTCTCAGAAGTGTCTTGGTGTTCTTTGTCCTAATCTTCTTGTCTTGTTGCGTTCTTGTTTAGTTTCATTGTGTTCCATTTGTTTCCAGCCATCTCCTTTTCTATCTGATTCATGATGCATTTCTGCACCAATCCGCCCAGCTACCTTCTCTTCATGATAAGTCTCACCATTCTCGGAATTTCTGAAACCTTCTGGAATCCTCTGGGTCTCTTTCAATAGCATGTTTGTTGTTTGCTTCTGCTGCCACCTATTCAACCTTTAGGGATTTCATTTGTGTGCTTGAAGGGGTTTTTAGGGTCATATGCTTGGATCCGTCATGGCTCTTAAAATTTTTAGCAGGGCATGTTCTATGTATAGGGTCTCGGTTTTTAAAAGATCAGGATTCTGGTAGCGTCTAACGCCTTTTCCTCATCTGCCGCCTGTCATTTTATGTTTCTTTTAGTGCTTAATTTTTAGGTAAAGGCTAGTTTGGTCCTATTGGTTAAAATTTAAGTGTCTAGGGTCCTTAGCTGAAATTTTAAACGGTTCTGTGTAATTTTCTGTAATTTTCTGGAACTCTCTGGGGGTGTGTAGAGGCCCCTTGTTGGCCTTTGCTCGCCCCACCCAGTCCCTTAGCTTGAGCTTGGCAGCTGGAGCTATGAATCCCATTTCTATTAGTAACAGCCTCGAGCTGCAAAAGATGGGCATTCTTTCTCCCTTGCTCGCCAGGCTTGCAGCGAAGGGCTGGAATCTGGATTTGCGCCGTTTACAGCGGCGTTCTTGTTTCTGGATCCGGCAGGACATGCGAGCATCTGGCAACTGGGGACACCCAGGCCGACCCTCAGACGGTCATCTGAAGTAGCAAGTCAGGTTCTTCGCGTGAGTAGTACACTGTCCTCCCGCTGTGGCGGACTGGGCTCTACCAGGACCCCATGCGTGTTGCACGGACTGTGTACGCGGAGGGATTTTTGTGGGCGCCGGCTCTGGAGTAGTGCCTGCGAAGAAGCGGGTATAGAGGCTCTTTCGTGGCCTCCCCCTATAGTAACAGGCATGAAAAGAGTGCAGGAGTCTACTATGGGAGGTGGGTATGGACATCCCTCCAGCTCACGGTTAAGGAGGGGGAAAAAAAAAAAAAGGGAAGAAGAAAATCTTGAGATTAGGTCTCCGGTGAGCTTCCATCAAGAAAGCCGACGCCCTGTTCTTGCTTCCAGAGCTGCATTGCCATATCCAGAAGCTTCAAAACTTGTCCTTTTCAAGACCAGAAGCCATATTCAGAAGCTTCAAAACCTTCACTGTTTGTGCTTACAAGAGCAGGAAAAAAACCATAGCTCCAAAGAACGGATGTCCTGTTCTTCCTTCCAAGAGCTCCTACCGTTTTTTTAAAGGCTCCAACTCTGCCCATGCTTCTGTTGTTCCGACAGTTTGAACCAGTCGATCCTGCAAATGGAAGCGACCATGTGTTCTTATCCACGCACTACAAATTCGGATCCTCTTCCTTTAACCATGCAATGAACAAGTCAGCCAAAGCACACGAAAATAGCAATTCGACCAATAAGCTGCTCAAACATGTGCAAAAGTACGATTTTTTTTATACAATACAAGACGAAAATCATAGTCCTAAGTATTGCGTGAAGCTCCTCTCGCAATACGAAATGAAATTGCAAAACTTATTGTTCCATAAATAATAGGTAATGGCTAACCATTAAGTATTCCATTCTTTTCCAAAAGTACAGTTTTATAATGTTCGTATTTTAGATTTAGGGTTTTCATCGTAGTGACTAAGATTGAGCCTCAAATAGACTAAATAGACTATGCCACTTTGGTCCTGGCCCAAAGGGCTAGGATTGAGCGATAAGGCAAAATCTAACCTGAATATCTAACACCAACCAAACTATCTGAGCAATAAGGCACGATCTAACATGATATCTAAGACCAACCAAACTGTTTGGTTCACCCCCCAATGCTTCAACGGTTTAGCTAGTTGCTTGCCCAATTTAGTTGGTAGCGAACATCCTCTTGTAAGAGATGAGGATAAGTAACAAGCTAATTCTTTAGAATATTACACTTAAAAAATCCATGCTGCCAACAATTTGAATGCCAAGTTCCAGAAACCTGATAACTGAGACAAAATGCCCCTTTAACAAAACATATAAATCTTGTCCAAACACAGAATTGTTATATTATAACATGTTCTCAACAAAAGAGAGATTTTGTGCATTCATAGGTTACTAGATATGTTTAGATCTTGCCAAATACTGTAGATCTTTATTTACAGACACAAAATCAATACAAAAACCATGGATACCTCTTTGAATCACAAGAATAGAGATCAGAGAGAATGATGAAAGACCTTTCACTCTTTGAGCCTTTTAACCTGCTGGGAGAAACGCTCCAGATTGACAAGCAAATAAGTAACCCGATACAAGAGCCAGTACAAAAGAAGGGCCACAATCACAAGAAGGGCATTGCGCTGGCTCTTGAAAATAGCTCTGGCCTGGCGCTCCCGATCAGCGGAAGAACAAGTACGCTCGTCGCATTTTAATCTGCCATCGTATTTCATGTAAATGTCGAGCATCAAGAATAGGGCAAGCGGAACAACGGCAAGAAGGGGCCGAAGGGCGGATTTTGCAACGCTGATAATGCCTCTTCGAAGGCCTTGCAGGCCTGGCAAGGTCATGAAGACAAGAAGGACGGCCTCTGCCGCTGCTACCGTCGCCAGAGCTGCCCATTCGAGTGCCATAGCCAAAGCTTGGGCAAAGGGAGCGCTTGAATAGCAAGCGTAGAATCGAGCAACGTGTCGGAAGTGTATATTGTTGCTTGCATGTGCCTCTAACGATATGCCACTGTATTTGATTAACCTATGACTAGACAAAAGGGTTGAATTTTTTTTTTGAAGATTCTTTCTTTGCATGGTTGTGGCAGGTGTAATATGTGTACGGGAATGGCCATCCAGGAAGCATTTTTGGAATAAAACAGTGCCGACGCCTGGAGCGCCCGGAGGCGCTGTTGACATCCCAGGAAGTGGAAATATGCCGACATCTGGAGCTCATAGGTGCTGTTGACATCCCAGGAATGCTTCCTAGATGGTCATTCTTGTCACATGGAAGCCAGGTAGTTTGCAATTCTGGGAGGAATGCAAGTAAAAATAAATAGAATAGAATAGAATAGAATTATATCGTCCATGGAGACCAATTGGCCTATGGGACCTAAACAAGAGAAAACAACAAGCGTATTACGGCCAGGATGAAAAAACCCCGCCGCGGAGGGTTTTCGAGGGAAAAACATTGGCAGTAATAAACATGCTGGTATATTGTACAACAAGATGCAGTCATGACCCAGATGGGCAGAGCCGAGTCCGCTCGTCCATGACCTCCTGAAAGTATGATCCAAGAGATCCCACTGAGTTGGTGCTCAACAAAAGATGCAGTAGCTGGTTAGGCACTACCAGTTGAGGATACTACTCTCGGATCCGTTCATACGAGGGGCAGGCCTGCAAAGCATGATGCTCATCCTCAATGGCCCCTTCGTGGCAGCACTGGCAAGTCCTGTTCTCGCGTGCTTCCCGAGCCCGTCGTCCCGTTTCAATATAGCGACGATGCCCACCTGTGCGAATGGAAGCTATCAGCCTACGCTTTTTTATAGGAGAGGGGTATACAGGTACTGGTGTGGGCCCCGTGTGAGCGTGGGGTTCACCTGCTGCATTTTGACCAGGGTCAGAGCCTCGACGTCCCACAGTTTGTTAAGAAAAGAAGCGTCTAGGTACCTTTTTAACTCATCTTGCTCCTTTATGCTGACATGCACGCACCTGTGTGCCTGGACATGCCATCGGGAGAGCCACTGGGCCTGCTTGTCCTTCCAGCGAGCTTTAAGGCGTTGCAGACCCATTGCAACTGCTAAGTCCATATTAGGTAGACGCGCATCCCCCATGCGAACCACCTTCTGAAAGTAAAGGAGGTGGCAGCACCATTGCTATACCACGTCGTCAGACAACTCATATATACTGAGGATGTACCTTTTGGCCCACACTCCAGAAGACATGCAGCGCCACCTGAATGCACTTGACACTTTCTGCCACTATACAGGCATGTGAGTTAACACCAAGGTCCTGCTTGTGTCGTCCTCTCGCCACCCAAGGCCACCTCCCTTCACATATCAGGGGCAGAACGTGGAGGTGACTCCCACGTGCAGGTATTTGGGAATTGAGTTCTCCACTGCCACACACTGGGATAGCTGCATCTAGTTGTGTGTTGCTGCGGGTTTGAAGACTTTGTATGCCATCCAGAACAATATATAGTCACCAGGCAGAGCTGTATGCTTGGGATAATCAGCCATGCCTGTTCAAAGCTCTGGTTGAGCCAGTTCTCTTGTAGGGGGTCGAAGTATGGCGCCCGACGAAATGACCTTGAACAGGTACATAAGGCTTTCTTGGCATGAGCACATGGGGTAAAGTCCACGGTGCCATATCAAATATTGCTGCAAGAAACATATTTTCTCCCCCTCCAGAGGGCATTAATTGAAATGCAAGTAAATAAGACAGATTGAAGGGTAAAACAATCAAAACAATCTTAGTTTAGATTCTTGGCTTTAAATGCCACATGGCATGATACGGTTGGCAGAGGGGCAAGAATTGCACTTGCCTAGTTTTTACATACTAGGTAATCTATGGGGAAATCTTTTCCATGGTCTTTTTCCTTCTAGTCTTTATGGTGTTTTTGTGACTTCTATACCTATCTTTCTGTATCGACGATTTTATTGTGACTTCTATACCTATCTTTTTCTACCTATTTGATTGAAACACCATAGATGCCTATATGCATGAAGTATTTAGTATTAATTGGTTTGATAGGCAAGGTGTTGCAATTAACTCTTGCAAGTGGTTAATATATTAGGATTAACTTGGTTTAGAATTATGCTTCAATAACATTTAGAACATCATATGCTAGGAAGAATTATTAATCAAATAGAATTACACAACTAATTACACAGCTAAGAGTGGATGAATTATTAGTCAAACTTGTGAGAAACTACTCAGTCTAACAACGCCTCGTCGAAGGTCCAACTTACTAGAAATTTATGAGATTGACTTAATCTACAATTGCCTTGTCATCCACAAAGAGAGGATGCCTTCGTTTCTCTCTTTAATATTGCATGATGGGAGCAACGCCATGAGAGAAGCCACATTCAGCATAGATGGGCAGGCCATTGTAAATGCAAATTATAGTTTATTGTAATGCGACACCTGACTAGAAACTAGGAAAAGCTAGCAGTAGGGCAGGTTTCGAGCAACGGGTCAAACGTGGTTTTGTTTTCAGAACAACCCAAAACAAGACGTACAAGCTAAGCTGAATGTAGAGGGAAAGTGTAAGAAGAGATGATTGACAATGGCAATGCCAGACAATCACCAAAGACATGAACGTGTCCGCACAATTTTGCTTGGGAGAATTAGTGACCACAAAAGCACACATCCTCCTCCCACCGCTAACCACAAACTCCCAATCCAAAAGGAACCTACGTTATCTAAATTGAATTAAATGGTTTTTATCGTCCAGGAGGCCAATCGGCCTATGGGATCCAATACAAGAACGCATCATGCATATTACCGTCCGGATTAAAAAAACCCCAGAGGGAAAAACCGTGGCAGCAAGAAGACTCCTGACAAGCTGTACAAACATACATGAAAGAAATATATACAAGTCAAGTGGTAGTCGGTGTGCGTACCTAGGACCTTATATCCATCACCTCTTGTATGTATGATCCTAGTGAGCGCACTGAAGGCGTACCCATTAGCATGTTTAGCGGCTCGTTGGACCTGACCAAGGCAACGTAGCGCATTCGAATCTGATCATATACCGGGAAGGTCTAAAACTGTGACATTCATCTTTGACGACTCCCATCTGTCAGCACTGACAAGTCCTGTCCTGGCGTGGCTCTCCAATCCATCTGCCTGTGTCAATTCGCAGATGGTGGGCACCCGTGCGAATGGAGGCGATGAGCCTGTGCTTTTTCATGGGCAGATATGAACGCGGGTAGCATTGTGGACCTAGTGCCAGCGTGGGATTTATGTGCTGCTTGTAACTGTTTTGACTTGCTCCAGGGCGCCGGGATTCCAAAGCTTGCTAAGGAAACAACAAACAAGTGTCAATATAGTGCTTCAGGTTGTCGCAATTTGCCCTTGTTTCTACCTGTATGCACCTGTGCTCCTGCACATTTCATCTGGCCAGCCACTGAGTAGAAGGTAATCCTTTGTGCATTAGCATTTTATTTTGTTCAGGGATGCCAAAAAATATCAATCTAAGATACCTTGTACTACTCCTATATCATTGGATGCCTGATTAGCATTTTACGCATGAAGTTGACAGAGATTTTACATGAATAGGATTCAAAAAGATAGAACTAACGTAAGCCCAATTGTTTCAATAAGCAAACTTTGGAGAGTATGATGTTGATCCTACAAAGCATGTAGCTCATAACACCTTTGTACCTAAGGGATGTGCACTTTGTAAGTAACTATGCATGCGGCTCTCATGCTAAAGATGTATTTTTTTGCAATGAGAATTAGCGGCCTTTTCTAAAGTAACAGCAAGTTATAATGTGCATGTTGTCCATACAATATATAGTACTAGCAACTTACAATGTGCATGTTATCATTACCATATGTAAATCTACTTCAATCAAAAGATGATATATAGACATCCTTATCTCAACAATGACGGAACTCTTGAATTTGCTCATCCCTATGCTCCTTGCTCCTGCCGTAATAAACATTTATAACCAAAATGGAAGTGCAAGTTCACCTTATACATACCTTTCGATATGGATCTCCCAACACATTGGTGCTCATGTATTAATTGTCATGTACATGATCACACCCTAGTTATGATGATGGTGGTGAGTGATGATTTGCTCTGGTGGCCAGTTGTCTTGGATCAACACAGCTAAATAATTAAGAAGACCTAGATAGACTTACTGATAGTAGCAGCATATGTGTTGGCAAGCAACACAGATGTTACGTCCTGTTTTGGATTCAAGTTAAAGACATGCTATGCTGAAACTCATGCTAAGTTTGTATCGGCATGAAGTTGATAGGCATCAAGCAAGCTGAGCAAGGAACTGCACCAGACTGAAAACTAAAATATCTTTATAAGATCAATTGCCTCGTCTAGCCATCCAAATCCTCCAAGAATGCAAACCACACATCCATATTGTTCTAAGGTTTGTGGTATATATGATCAGCAGAAAGACAAAATAATACATGGAAACCCTTGTTGTCTAGAAGCCTGTGACCACATGGAAATAGAAAATTAACAAAGGTTAAGTTATTTGGCTTCATACCCTTGCATTGCATCTCCTTAAATGCCATCAAAAGCTCCTTAATATAACCACGTTGAGAATATGCTGCCATGATGAGTGACCCAGATATAGCATTTCTCTCCCGCAATTCATCAAATACATGGCGTGAAACATCTAATTCAAGTTTCATGCTCCGATTGAGCATGTTAGTTGCACAAAATAGTAGATGGCAAATGCACTTGGTAAGTTCTTTAGTCTTTCAGATTAAGAAGATAACATGCCTGTAATGGTGGCTCAGTCATGAGAATTAAGCATCCTCCAAGTCTAACCACTTTGCTTCTGCCTTGCCTGCAATTTACCTATGTGAACAATAAGGATAATACAGTTAATGCTGGTGTATCGTGTGCTCTATTTGAAAAGTTTTCTAGCATGGCTTAAAACCAAGTACAACAATTTGCAAACCTCTTCTACTTATGGCCCTCATGTCAGGCATTCACGGTGATGTGCTGTAGAAATTTGCATACAAAACATAACATTTGATGTCTTAGAGATAAAACTAGACATTTTTCAAATGGCGCCGTTTACCCCTGAAGCAACAATATCAAAATAAGAATCTAACCTCCCAAATGGGTATGAATAAAATCGCAGTTGCACCAACTGCGAGAGGCCCAAAAGAAATCGCAGCTGCTACAACTGCGACAGGTCCAAACGGCGCCGTTTGCAGTGTTCTTCAACGTTTTAGAGTCAATTCAATATAGAAACTGTAAACCTGGATGAAAGAACTGATATCGCTTTGCTCAGTTTGGCGCTGAATCAAATCCGTAGATTCTACCAACATAGGTTCTACGAAATGCTAGAATGGAAAAGCTAACCTCCAAACGGTGCCGTTTGCCTCTATGATAGGTTGTTTGCCTCCAAATGGGCTATGAAAACCGCAGATAATAGAGGATAAGTGCAGCCTTAACATTTGCACTACTCACTCAACTTTTGCTCTGTCGATTCAACCTTGAATCGATTCAATATAGTTTCTTGTATTTATTTGCAGAATCAAATCAAAAGATTCTACCAACATAGGTTCTAACAATAGCCAAATGGGAAAAAAAGGGGTATTGGAATGGAGATGCTAACCTCCAAACGGCGCCGTTTGCCTTGGAATATGATAGGTGGGAAAAAAGGGGTATTGGAATGGATGTCAACCCGGAATCGATTCAATATAGAACAATCGATTCAATATAGGCACTGGTATTCGTTTGCTCAGTTTCGCACGCTTAATTGGTTCGAGATAATTATTAAAATACTCTAAAGGCAAAGTGCAACCAAAGTTTTAGAAATATATACTATACAAGAAATTAGCGCTGGCGGAGCCATTGCCATTTTTCTTGTAAGTATAGTTATGATAGTGATTTTACGCACCCATGGGAGTCTAAACCCAGGTTAGACCATTGGCGTGTTCGTGGAAGGATAGTGTAAACATATGTTTTGACCTTGGCATGTCATTTCTAGTTATGCAATTCAATTTTTATGATTGCTCCTCATGTAGTAGAAAATAATCAGTAAACAATACAATGCAACGAAATCTTAGACGATCAAACAAATATGAGGATCTCATCTCATATCGAAGAAATTTAAGGCATTCCAACCTTCTTGGATTGCATAAATTTAGATACATGCACACATTGAAATGTCAACATGTTAGCAAAGATACACAGAGAATTTACGTATAGCAAGCAACAAAGGTTATATCTATGCTGCAATAGGGCATGGTAGCATTCACTGTGCAGCAGATCCATGGGAAGCGCTTCTATGAGAGAATTATCCCAACAAAAGCATAATCTTTGTTTATTGGCATAATCTTATGCATAGCCTTTGAGTTCAACGTGCGTGGACATATTATGCATGCTGCTTCTTACAGTGATATAGCAATTTATATGATACCTTTAATAGAGTGGAAGGCCTAATATAACACATGCAACTTCAAGAATTCATCATTTTGGCCAATTAAAAAGCAAGTTGGAAGCAATGAAACATATATTCTTGCATAAGCATATTAACACCATATTCCTACCCTGAAACTAGTTGTTCTGTTGGAACGTGCCTCCAGTTTGGTTGCTTTACCAGATAATTGAAGTTCAGGAAATAAAAAAAGGAAGGCCATGCTTAGAAACTGCAGTCCAATTAGGGGGGGGGGGTGTACCAATAGTGGACCACTTAAGAATTATGAACAAGGAAATATTGAAAAATAAAATATTCTTTTCATTAAAATGCATAGCTTAAAAGCTCTTGGTACGAGGTATTCCATATACTTTTCTTGAAAAAAATCGGATAAATATAGCCCACGAAATCTTCACATGAAATGGGCCTATCTAAAAATAGCATGGATCATTCAAATACCCTAATGTGGATCAACATTGGATGATTGAGATTGAACCCATTTTTTTTACCCACTTAATTCAATGGTTGAGATTAAGATAAAAAAAATTGTGTTGAGCCACTATTGACAAAATTTATCCGTTTTATCATGATCCACTATTGGGCCATGGTCCACTATTAGTGACCCTCCCCTATACACGCCAGCATAGGATATTAAATGCTGCAATCTTATCTTAAATACTGCAATCTCATCTGTATTTCTTTCAGCTGGTGCAGTATTCGCACCTCTGGTTCACAGTCCATCAACACTCCCTGATGGTCTTGCATATTTGTTGATTTCGCCCACTTCTGAATCAAGCAAGGGAAATAGATTAGGCACAATACATGGGCTTATATAAACATACATGGGCTCCATGTATCATATGGCAGCACGAGATCAAAGAGGAGATATGTATGAACCATAGTTCAAAAGCATGTAAAGAGAGATGCGGGAGATGTGAGCATCTAAAGCATCTAAGCTAACGATTTTTTAGATGCGTTAGATGCGGCATATAAAATTTTAAATAAAAAAATTCAACAGAATAGTAGATTTAGAGTCCCAATGGTTATTGCCACTGCCTGAACTCTTTCCTCCCACCTTTGTGATATTATCGCATGCTTCCGCCCACAACTTATATGGTAGCTTAGACATACTGCTGCTTGTTGAAACAAAAACAGATTATCTGAATGCTAATGCTCAACACATACCCATAGATCGAAATGGAGCTGCAGGACTGATACCTCTGTCACCTGGCGGGTCAGTGGTCCCTTATCCTTCTTCCTTGCCTAGTCTGCAGCAGAGATAGAAGGGAATCAGCCTCTGTCTGTCACTCATAGCAGCAAATCGAAAACAGAGGATAAGAAGTCAGATGTCTATTATTTTCAAAAAATTGTTGAACTTTTAATATTGGTTCTTGTTATGGTGCCATTTTTGTCTTTGAAATTTTTATACATAGTATATTATATATTTTTTATAAATTAAATTTGTGAAATTTTAATTCCTTAATTTTATAATATCAATTATAGATATATTATTTATAATGTGTCATTTTTCAAACATTTGAAATTATTGGTTG
>JAANSK020257541.1:0-12663 GCA_011763485.2 Isoetes engelmannii | reverse complement strand
CTATAATAACACAGTACATGCCTCCACTGACCAACAGAGCATACTAATCAGACTTTGGAATAGTATCTGACCCGAGAATGACGATCCTACGGTGTCGATCGATGACAATAATTGCTTTCATTCAACATAAAAAGTTGCCTAAGTTTACTCCATGCTCAACATCACAAGTCAAGACATTTTAATCCACATAACAGTTGTAATGGATTAAACTGTTGTAGCTGAGACTGTATTGAAATTATTAGAAAAATATTCAACTATTTTCACCCTATGAAGATGGCTAAATATAGGCACTCCATGTCAGAAATAGTCATTGGAATATTCCCTCACATTGATTCCCACCCCTCATTCCATTTCCACATGTCTAATGATTTGCCAACTTATTCACAATATTAAGCAACTAGAACGTGCAGTCTACTCTAAGTCAATCCATTGTAAACACTTATATATGTTGTTGTATATGTTGCACAGCCAGAGCAAAAGACACAACAATGTCTTTGTAAAAATTAAGGGATCGAGAACAGAGCCGAGGGATTTAAACCCCTTGCCAAATATGCAGTACAATAGAGGATGGTTTGCAATTAAAGCGTCACATCAAAGATGTTATTCCAGCAAAAAAGAAGCACACCTTCATAACAACAAGAAACATCTCCTAAACTAAGGTAATCTGTGTAACTCAAAGAAATGGCTGCAGCAACCACAGATTAAAAGAATATGCAACAACCTGTTAACGATAGCTAGGCTCCCCAGATGCCAATGAAGGGAATATGCCATGTGCGAGGAAGGATTTAGCAAAAAGCCCTTCCTATGTGCCCTATATTGGGTCTAAAAAAACCCCTTTCCATATGGATATTGCACTAGATTATCCCTTAAAAACTCAATTCCCATATGTAATCGTATGTTTTAAGGTGAAAAAAACTCTGTATCATCCACTCAATTGTTATTAACAACCTACATTATATGAGACCCCTGGGACCAGGCTTCGACAAATCTGACATCCCTGCTTCCATTGCCTCATCCATTACAGAACCTTCGAAATAAGAATCCACCAGCAGAACCTATGACAAAACAAGGTAAAAACCAGAATATTGAATTGTCTGAAAACACTGACATGCTGCCCTCTTATCCCATTGGTCCTGCGACATCTGTTGTGTCTACCTTGCGACATGCTTTGCAGGCTCCTCTCCATCCAGCTCATCTCATCTACCTATCCGCATTGAGCATAGCTTATTAGCCAAGCACGCCCTAAACTTCTGCCTTCTCATCTGTTTGCTCTCTCCCATTTCCAATTTCATCTATCCACTATCAGCAATGTACTAAGAAAAGCCTATGAATAGCCCTCAAATACCATTAACAAGCTCGTGGAATGCCATATATTTTCAGAATTGCAAAATCGTATATGCATTAATGTTGATGTTTACTCGTCTTTATGCTGTAGCATTTCAATTTTAATTCGATTATAATATACAAATTCATCTAATATACACATTTCATCTAATATACACAGTTCATCCAATATACCTAGATTACATACACTATTATGCATCTGAAAATACTGTGCCTCTATGTTTCCATAAATGAGCAGCATGGTTAACATCTGTACTTGTTGCAGATAGGCTTTCTTGTATCCATTTGGTAAATTCATTTCTAGAGAATCCATCAGATTTATTCCACATAAGCATATCCTTAAAATACATTATACTTTCAGGCTTGGACACTTCTGGTATGCCGCTACATATCATCTGCCAAGTGCAAGAACTTCTATTCATAACTTACAAAACGTGATTCTATAATGTATAATGCATTGTAAATTATTAATCAACTTGAGGTTTAAATGGATATACACAAAAGTCTAAAGATTGCTTACCAAGGACATTAAAGTATAGAAGAATTCTCCATGCTTTCTAACTATTTTATATGCATGAACACAAAGACGCTCAAAATGTTGATAATCGTGCGAAGTGACACCACCTAGTACACAAGCCATGTCTCTTGTGAACTGCAAATTAACGTAAACTTTCTCATGAATGTTTCTAAATATGAATTATTAAGATAGAATGTCATACTTAATATATAGACCATATGACTATTTATATATTGACATGCAATGTAAGGTGAACTATGGGTTGTGTATGCATCTCATAGACTAATTGGACATTCAAAATACTCTCCCCCGATGCACCTCCTAATCCATACATCTCGTAAGCAAGTTCGCTATTATTATCTTTATCTATATTTGAACATATCCTTTGTGGAACGATATGCAACATCAATTGAATGAAGGAAGAAAAGGAAGAATATGTTGGACCATATTTTACATCTTATAGCATTTCAATTGATCTAGGGATCATTTGACCTAGATCTATCACAAGAGGTACCTCCTTTTTGGTATTCTCATTTCAGGCCTATTTTTTTATTGGCAGTGCATGCAGAGACATTGTTGGAGTTTTTTTTTTTTTTTAATTAATTTGATATTTTCTCTGCAACCAATTTTTCTATCTCTTTGTTATCTCTTTGACTACTTGGATGCTCTCGTGTTGAGCTTTTGCTCCAAGGTGTTCAGGGTTGTGTCTAGAGGTCTCACTATTTACAAACTTGATGGGAAGAATAAGCAGTTCCTAAGTGGCCCGCTCCTTAGACTGGAATATTCCTTTTTAGTCCATATTGACATTTCCATATATGGCTTCTGTTAACTACTTTCTGAAAGCGTAGGCCAATAATTTTTTTTTCTTACTGTCTACTGAGTAGAGTCTAATCTGCCCCTAAAACACACGGAAGATTTTGCGCGTGATAATCAGGTGCTAGCATGAGCTTGACCTTGAGCATTGATTTTTATGTTCCTCAGACATTAATCACTATCAAGGGTTTTCAATTGAAGAGCTTTATGGAGGGATCACATAGACGTTTGATCTTTGTGACGGATAAAAAGATCACATAGACGTTTGATCTTTGTGACGGATAAAAATCAATTTAACTAAATTCAATTTGAGGTAAAAAGGAGGGATAGCTTACTTTGCATATATATGCAAATATAGAAAATGTAAACTTGTTGCATAGAATATGGTGATAATGAAGTTCTTGAATTTGCATGCATTCTTAGTACACAAGAATTATCGTTATACTTAGAACAAAACTGAAACAAGATAGTTAATGCTTGTTGGAAAATCAACATTCAAAGCTATTATTAAACTTGAAAAACAAGACTAAATAGAGTGCATGCGTCATTCTAGATTATTTTCGGAATTGTTGAAGTACTAGAGTGTCTCACCTTTCTTTGATGCACATTCTGTATATCGAAATTCTAATCAGGGCAAAATTTCGCCCTTATTCAACGAGTTTTTATACAACGAAACTTTATGCTGAACTGTGTCGATGTTTCTAAGCGGCGCCACCTTCTGCATTTTACTTTGTTTCTGCACAGCACCGCTCTTCTTCTTCCTCTCTGTTTCATCCCATCAGAAGCCAGGGATGTAAACGCCATAGCCATGGCCATTCCAAGGGCGGACTGGCTGGAAACGCAGGACTGGCTGGATTTGCCCAGCTTGAGCGAGATTGAACACGACAATACTGCAGCGACAAGCGACAGATCATTTTTCTTTTCATAGACAAAACTAGAAATCCTCTGTTCATTTTTTGTCTTGATTTCGGATGAATCCCTATCTCTTTCAGGGTAAAAGCTTTGGTAAGAAGCCTGCCGAAATGGAAGCCATAGCCTGCCAGAATAGAAGCTTGCTTTACTTACTCCATTTTTTTCTTGATTGCAGAGGAATTGCTGTCTTAAAACTTATGAACGGGCAAAATTTTTGCCCTGATTAGAATTTCGTTGGAGAATTTCAATCATCATGAAATTTCTCCTGTAAATTTTGGGCAGACCTGGCGGTGCCACTCGCGGCTCCGCCGTTCGTGGCCCGCTAGATCAGCCCAAAATTTCCAGGAGAAATTTCAAGCTGATTGAAATTACTCCTTCCGAAATTCTAGAGCTAGCATTTGCAAGATAATTTTTGCTTAGCTTTGGCCAATTAATGGTCGCTTCTTAAAATTTCATGAGCTTAACGGTGTCTGCAAGATGTAGTTGCCATAGAACAAGAAGCAAAAAATGGATGCAGACAAGGATGTGGGCAATGATGAAGAGGCAGCATTTTAATGTCTTTTGGAGACCGATTGGGAGATATGCATACACCACACCAGCAATGCTCGACGTGTCTTGCCCCCCTTGCACCTTATTATCGCATGTCTCATGAGGGCTCAGTTGCCTCAATAGCCAATGCAATGCTTCTTTTCTAATAAATTTAAATATTGGTTCAACAATGCATTACAAATATGAGCGTTAGGACATCGTTTAAAAGATGTGGAGAAATTCAGGTAACGTATAGAAGACAAGAAAAAGTGTGTTGTCAAGGAGACTCCAAAGTTGCATATCTATTTAGGTGATAATAGAGTTCCACATCAAGATGGCAACAATATTTTCATGAAGTAGTAACTATTTAGCAAAAATATTGAATCGAATTTAATTTTGTTGGTGTAGTGGTAACACACTAGTTCCTTAGCAATGTGGTCTCGATCTCGAGTTCGAGACCGTTGGGAATCGCACTCGGTACTTGGGGGTCAAATACCAATAGACGCGATGTAAGGTGGTTGGGGACAGGGCCCAACCGAGCAATGTAGTGTGGTGTGTGTTCACATGTCCAGTTGGATGCGACCTAGTGGCGTGACGTTAAAACTGTTATTTAACTATCCATCTCAAATGTCAATTGATCCATGGGACAAGTGTGAAGAAACACTCTAGATCAAACTACATTCAAATTATTGACATAACATACTTGAGATTTTGAATGTAGTGCTCAAAGGCTCGTAGAAATTGGGTTCTTCATGCCCCATAAACCAATTTCTATTCAAATACCTCCCCCTTCTCCAAGGAAGGTAAAGTTACTAATTAGGCTTTACTTGAGCATTGAAGCTTCAATATATGACACAATAGAATAGAATTTAATTTAACTTTTATCATCCACGGAGACCAATTGGCCTATGGGACCTAAACAAAGAGAGGAGCAAGCCGATTACTGTCAGGATTTAAAACCCCCGCCCTGAACGATTTTCGAGGGAAAAACCTTGGCAGTAATAAGTATGCTGGCATACTGTACAATAATATAGTGCCATTCAATACTGCACCGTCGGACACAACTGAGCCCGTGTATACACACCTCTTGGAGATATACGTCCAACAAGCCCACGAAGGTCGTGTTCAATAGCTCATGCAATGGTTGGTCAGACACAACTAATTGAACATACCGTGCACGGATATGATCGAATGCTAGACATGTCTGAAGTGCATGGCATTCATCTTCAATGGCTCTTTCTTGGCAACATTGACAGATCCTATCCTCGTGTGCATCCCGGGTCCATCGGCATGTCTCAATCCGGAGATGATGTGCACCCGTTCGGATGGAAGCTATCAGTCTGCGTCCTCTTCATAGGAAAATGAGTACGCAAATAGTGTTGTGGGCCTTGGGTGAGCATGGGATTGACCTAGTGTTGATAGTATGCCAGCTTGACATGTGCCAGTGCATCTGCATCCCAGAGTTTGCTAAGGAAGCAAGCCTCAAGATACTGCCTCAATTGTTCATGGTCCTTCTATGTTTGTACGTGCACGCACCTGTGTGTCTATATATTCCATCAGGAGAACCACTGAGCTTGCTTGTCCTTCCAACAGGCTTTGAGACGTTGTGGGTCCATTGCTATGGCTAAAGCAAGATTGGGCAAGCGGGCATCCCCCATTCTAACAACCTTCTGGAAGTAAATTATATGACGGTCCAGTGCGGCCCTCTGAAGGGGTAAGGAACCCGTCTTCTATAGCAGGATCTGATGTGGAACTGTGGACTTCACCCCAAGTGCTTGTGCCAAGAAGGCCTTCTGTACCTGTTCTAGATCATTCGAGGTGGCGAGAGATATCACCGGACCTCAAATCTCCACCTCGTACAAGAGAACAGGCTTGACCAAGACCCTGAATAGGTGTGCCTGATGACCCCAGGCATACAGCTCTGCCTTGTGACTGTTGTTCTGCATGGCATACAATGCTTTCCAACCTGCTGTGACGCGTAGTCTGATGGAAGCGTCCTAGTATGTGGTGGTAGAAAACTCAATTCCCAAATATTTGTAGGTTGCAGCTACCTCCACATTCTATTCCTGGTAAGTGAGGGAGGGAGGGAGGCTTTGGCTGACGGGAGGATGAACTAGTAGCACTCTAGTTTTGGCCAAGTTGGACCCGCATGCCAGTGAACTGATAGAAAGTGTCTAGAGCATCCAGATGACGTTGCATGTCTTATGGATTGTGGGCCAAGAGGTCTACGTCGTCAGCGTATATGAGTTGCCGAACTATGTGATGCATGAGTTGAGCACCCACCCCTCCATGTTCAGCAAGCCAATCTTCTAGCTGATAATGTATAGGCCAAAGAGCGTCGGGGAGAGGGGGCAACCCTGGCATACTCCAATACTACTAATGACAGGGCTGTCCCGGTGATGTCAGACGGCCTGAGCATGCCTCATATAGCCTGTATATTGCATTCTACAAGTCAACAGACGTCCTAGTTGCCTCAATCTATCCCCAAAACTTGTCCCCTAGGCACAATCCACAAAGCAACAGTACAAGTCTTGCCAACGATTCCTGCTATCTTCAATCAGAAACACGGGATATAGTTGTATGCTTTTATGGTATGATTTTCTTATGATTTTGTGTTGCAGTGTACTAATGCATAGTGCACGCATACACTCATTTATTTTCAGTGGCAATCTTTCAATGGTATAGCCTCCCTCTTGTATTTTTATTACAAGCGTATAATACTTGCCCTTTTTGCATTGAAGGCTCGAACCCTCGTATTATACGGTTCATGGAAAAGGATAGCAAGGGCAGACTGAGATCAAACACGATTGATTAGACTGAGATCAAACACGATTGATTTTCGTTGATTAGAATATGGTTTTGCAAACAAAGGCATTGCAGATTTAATTCTTGGATATTTGCCTCGACCTGCATTGGAGCAACAAAGAATCTGCCAGAGGTATAAGCGGTCAGTCAAGCAGGACGGTATTTGCAGTTAACTCGGTTTGTTTGTGGAGGACATAGGATATTGTATTAGATCTTTGTCTGCCATAGCTGGAGGAGAAATGTCTGCGGTAGATATAGACCTTGCTCTTATTCATCTATTTCTGAAAACCAAACCTGCATTCCGGGCAATGGGAAGATGCTTTCTGTTATGTGCAGCTCTGCTAGCTATGCCTTAAAGCTGTGCAGAATCTTAAAGGCTTATGCAGTATATATTTTGGCGGCCTACAAGAGAGAATCACACACAGGTTGCATTCCCAGCATCAGAAGTTTATTAGACCAATGCCTCCCCCTTCAAGGTAAAATTTTATTTGCTTGCTAAAGCATGCCTTTACTTGCTTGCTGATCAAGTGAATTTTTATATACAGAGTAGTATCGGCTCCGGGTAAGGTCCTGATTACTGGGGCCTACTTAATCCTTGATCGACCCCATGCAGGTCTAGTGTTATCAACATCCGCTAGGTTTTATACAAGCTTGAAGCCGCTCGTAGAGGAAATTCCTCCAGAAAGCTGGTCGTGGGTAAATACTTAGACATTATAGTGAACCTGTTTGTATAAAATTGGACCTAATTGGACCTAACCAAGCGCAAATTGGTTAATGCAGTCTTGGACGGATGTGAAAGTTGTATCTCCTCAGCTCAATAAAGAAACTACATACAAGCTCTCTCTTTCAAAGTGCAGCCTGCAGAAAACTTATAGGTACAATGTTTAATTATCAAATGGATTATTTCAAGTAGTCACTATTCAAATTTAGTTAGCTAGTCACTAAAGGCATTAGAGAACTAGTGTTCCCTTTCAGCCAAGCTTTACACAGAACTTTTGGTAATAGATAAGGACCCATGCAAGCGCATATACCTTCCCATAGTCGTGGAAAGCTTTTTGGGGAGATCAATACCAGAAGCATGGTGCAGTTCATGAGGATCATTTTGCTGTACTATTTGTGGTTCCGCTAACTTGTTGACAATGAAAGCTTGCTCCTATGCTTGTTCGTCATCACCTTAATATATAGACTGGTTTTAACTTTTGTCTTCACGTTTATGATTTCCAATTACTTTTAATACTTTTTTAAGCTGCATCAGCTCAGCTTTATTGATAGAGAACAAATTTTTTCTAGTGTTTTTTACAATTTCATCATTTAAGGCTGAAACAAACAAATGAACGCAGTGATTCAGGCAATATATTTGTGGAACAAGCTATCCAATTAGGAGTTGCAGCTGCAAAAACCATTGCTGTTAATGATGTCTCTAAGGGGGGTAATCTTCAGAAGTTGTTGCTCCATGGTATGCCTTTTTGTAATAACAACATATAATAGGATGAATAAAATTCCAAAATATGATGTAAAAGCTTGGGCTTTTAGGCTTGGCTTAATGTTGTTCATGCAAATCTTGACGATTGAAGAAACACTTTTATCAAATTTTGCAGGCCTTGAAATTACGATATTAGGTGACAACGAGTTCTATTCTTTCAGAAAACAGGTCTTCATAAATTCTGGAGTTTCATGTTTCTACATTATTGGGATAGAGTACTTATATGGATAGGATATTGTCTGTGTTAGAAGTTAGATGCCTTAGGGTCTGCATGAATTCTTCCAAGAAGGATGGAGCTCATGAAGTATGGCCATCTTAATTATCAATGTGTCTAGGCTATCTTAACTAATAGGTTTGAGAGTCGCGATACATCTGAAGAGGGATAAAAATACGTGTAATTTGATAAGAATGAGGTTGCTTTTGTTGTTCTCTTTATATTACTAATGTCTTAAAATTCCAGGTGGAAGCAGAAGGACTTCCCTTGACTTCACATAGCCTTGCGTCCCTTCCACCATTTTCTGCTATCACTCGGAACTGTGCAGAGAACATTGGTCATGATAAAGCAATGATACCTGAAGTGGCAAAGACAGGCTTAGGTTCATCGGCTGCCATGACAATAGCCACAGTTGCATGCATTATGGCATACTTGGGAGTTGTCAACCTTCCTCCACAAGATCTGGCTCAAAATGTTAAGTGTGATGAAGGGAGCCTGTATATTGTTCATTCAATGGCGCAAGCTGCGCATTGTTCTGCGCAAGGGAAAGTAGGAAGTGGATTTGATGTTAGTTCGGCAGTGTTTGGTAGTCAACGTTATGTTCGTTTTTCGCCATCGGTGTTATCTTCAGTTCAAGTATGTTATCACAGTTTCCACTAAAAAAAGCAAATGCATGAATTAAAAATGAATAATGATGAAGCTGGCACTTCATTGATTTACTTTATAATGCTATTTATAAAGTAAATCAATGAAATGGTTAGTGCTCTATCCCCACATCTATTATCTACCTAAGTTATGTAGAGCCATTCTTATGTTTTGCTCTTCTGCTCTGACGTAGGCTTTAGGAACTTTGTTGCCTCCGGTTGAAGGTGTACCCTTGATATTAAATGGGAACTGGGACCATGTGAAAAAAGAATATGCACTTCCACCATCTCTTCACTTGGTGAGAATTCTCATTGTCTGAAACTGATTGGTTCCTTTTTCCCATTTGGTTTAATGGTCTCTATTATTGTGCTTCTAAGATGCCTTTGATATTCATTTGCTTTGATCCAGTTTATTGAGTATTCTCAACAAACATACCTGTATTTTATTTATTGCATTGTTTATACAAGAAATGCATTCATTCTGATAAAAGTTGCCAAAGAAAGAAAAGTACAAGTTTATGTGTTTATACCAACAGTAATGTTGCCACATAGATCTTAGGTGAGCCAGGATTTGGTGGTTGCCATACACCGTCAATGGTAGGTGCTGTACTTTCCTGGCGCAAGAGAGGTTGAAAGGTCTGAACGAACCTGGAGAAATCTGGCAGAAGCTAACAAGGCTGTTGAAGAAGCTTTTCTCCATTTAAAACAGTTATCATCTGTGGCAAATAGTGCTTATGTTGCTGTTCTGGAGACGTGCAGTATGTGCCCAGCTAAGGAGGTATCACTTTTAACTGGATGATATTCCAAGTCTCAGGACTGCAGAAAATGGGACATGCTTTTACAGTTTCGTTTTCTTTATCAACTGACGAGCCTTAAACTGTATCTGTGCAGTGGGAAGGCCAAAAGTGGAATTCTAGCTCTGAGAAGGATGTTGTCAAAAGATTGACTGAACTCAGGCATGCCTTTGAAAAGGTTAGGTGCATGCTAAGGCAAGTGGGTGAAGATGCAGGTGTACCGGTATGCGCACCCATGAAATATTAAACTCAGTGTCTTTGTTATTTGATATAACAATTTTGGGATATGCTTCCTGCAGATAGAGCCACCTTTTCAGACCACATTACTGGATGCCACTATGGACCTGAATGGAGTGATATTTGCTGGGGTTCCTGGGGCTGGAGGTTTTGATGCTGTTTTTGCCATCACTATTGGGTCCACAGCTCTGGCTTCTGTGGAGAAAGAATGGAGTCTCAGAGGTGTGTTGGCTCTTTCTGTAAGAGAAGACCCACAAGGGGTGAGGGAAGAAGCTGGTGACCCCAGGGATATTTGCTCTAATCTAAATTTTCTCAGAATATAGCATTAGTTGTGAATTTGCAGGCGGCCAGGTTCAATAATTGTCTAGCCTAATGGCTTTCATCAAACGTGCCAAATGCCTTCTTCCATTTATATTATTTAATTCCTAAGGAATTGTATTTCTTCCCTGTTGAACCATGCCCTTTTTCAATGCCATATAAACAAAATAATTGTCCAAGAACATACAGTTTGTAGAAAATCGAGAACCCAAGACTTAAGAGTGTTTAAGAACTTGGCTATACTACGGAACCAATTTGATAAGTCAGTTCACAGGGCCAGTAAATGCACTTTCTGTATAAAAAAGGTTGGGAGTTTACTGATTCTGGTTTTTAAATCCAAGAGCATACTATTTGTAGAAGATGTAGAATATTGCACTCAAAATGCGCCTTTGAATTCATGTCAAAGTGTGTATTGTCCTCTCAGACCAGTTATCAGAATTACTATACCATTCTCATTTTCTGCTTCCCATGATGAATCTTATCCTCCATGAAACTCTGATCGCGTAGCAGTCTTCCATCCAGTTGTCACGGCCAAGGTAATCGTGCTGATATTACTTCATGCAAGGTGGCTGCAGACCCAAAAGCTATGGAGAAAGAGTCAGGATCTTGACCAGAGAGCAAGATGGGTGTGTGATACTAATCAGACTGTACACAAAGCTAGATTGGTGGCAGAAGGTTGCATTGGCTGCTAGTAAAGGCTGCCCACTTTGGCAGTAGATTTTTGATGATGTTAGTGATCGGATTTACATGGAACAGCCAAAATACTTTGAGAAGAGCTTGCATGGTCTGGAACAAGTTGTGAGATGTGGCATGCGACAATATTACAACAAATGTTTTCAAGAGTTGTTGGATGACCAAGTACAAATCCTTTTTTGAGCCAGAATCCAGGCTCACATTTGGGGCAGAGGGAGAAGCCAGTGATGCAACACTTGGTGGGCCATCAAGACCTGACACTGAAACTACTTTTGCTGTAGACCAGGTTAATCATTTCACACATCATCTTAATCAGGTTTGAAGGCACATGAAGCATATGTTGGCATACCTTCAGGAACGCCCCCAAGGAAGTCCCATTCACAAGGCAACTCAGCAACTAGAGCTACAATATATGTAGACAATGACTAATTTGCAGGCAGTGGTTTGGATAAGAGGAAGTAAGCAAGAGACCATTGAAGAGTGCCATAACAGGTCTGGAGTTTCCGTCTGTTAATATCTTAAAAAAGGCTCATTATTATTGACATACTCGTTTCCGATATGTAGGATGTTCGAATTATAGAATCATCAGTAACAAAAGCTGAAGTTTGCTGATTCTGTGGCTTATACTCACATGTTTTGTGATTTGTGCAAAAAACAGGCTTGTACTCGCATATTCTGTGGTTTAAGAACAGGCTTGTGCACATTTGACTCCATTTTTAAGTAGAAAGTACATCCACATGAAATATTGTGGATTTGATAAGACAAATCTGAGTTCGAGAATTATAACCATCATATGGAAGCCAGTACTCTTCATTTATAAAGGCACTGTCTGTATGTCTGTCTGTAGCACATTTGCTTGTCTGTCTGTCTGTCTGTAGCACACTTGCCATGAAGAGATGGAGAGTAATATCATCTATTTGCACTCACTCACCAACTCAAATTTGGAGTGGGTAGGAGTGGGCTAATGAGGCACAAGAATGTAAGATGTACGATTGTTGCTAAAACGGACCGATATGGGCCAACATTACGACTATCGAATCAAAATATAATGGTTTGCTTACTGCTAATCAGTCACTGCATACATTTTTACAGACACATGAGGTAGACGCAGTGGCGCCCATGAGTTCTTTAGCATGCTTACTATCAAGTCTTTCCATCAAAAAAACATTTTGAGGTGGGTTTTTCAAAATTGCAGAGTAACATGTTTACTCAATTTGTTTGTTGTATAAGATCTTATACACCATTTGGTTTCAGAAGATGATGAAAGTCAATCCAATTTAATTAGGGAAAATTGTCAAAATACCCCGATTTTTCAGGCTATTTATAAAAATACCCCTAATTTTTGCGAAATTATCAAAATG
>JAANSK020257530.1:0-12664 GCA_011763485.2 Isoetes engelmannii | reverse complement strand
TTGAGAAGAATTGTTGGCGAGAAAACTACTTTGCGGCAATGTGTTTCTAAAAAGGACCTGGTTGCGGAGGTAGTCCTGTTTGATTTTACTTATTGCAGGCATTCATGTTGATGCAAAGGTGCAATTAAGTCTCTTTGCAGGTTGGAAGACAACTTGATATAGAACTTTCTGAAGCAAATATGGAACTTGCTACTGAGATTTCAACATTAGGAGAATATGAAATACCGCTCCGCTTGCCAAGTAATGTTCCATTGCCAGGGGGTAGAGAAAGGCTCTTCCTTAAGGTCCGTGTTCGGAGGAAGTAAATGTGAGATCTCTATCCAGTAACAAGCAGATGGGTACTTGTCACCATTGGAGGAATGACTGTTCCCATGGACAGCAATGAACATCCCAAGTGCAATGCAATTTGGTACATTCATGTTATGAGAATTGATCTGATCAGCTCACAAAAGGGCAATGATTCTTTTGTTTTATTAACATTGTAATTGCTTAAAGGCATTTTTGTAGTTTTACTGTTAGGTATCCTCTTACTAGAATTCTCATGGGATTAAGCTGCAGAAATTTTAGAACATGCTGTAGCTTTTTTATAAGCAGTTGGACTCAGTTTTTTATATGTATCTGGTAGGATTGCAAGTTAAATAAATGTTCTCACTTAATCATATATATATTACATATATCTTTATCTTCTTACATATATAATTATTGTCTTAATATTATGGTTCAAAAGTGGAAAGTAAAAAAAATTCCAACATATTGACACTTGGGAATGGAAAATGTTATCTGGTAGAGTGCTTCCTGCCAAGTATGTTTCGCACGAAAGTGAACTCCTCAGGCAGCTCTTGAAGATAAGTGGTACCCAGCATCGCCATACTTTTTGCTGCATCTTGAGACCTCTTTGAGGAGCCTCCCAAGTATGACCTTGTTCCATCCAACCGCTTAGTTAAGAACAATAGCTGCTCTACCAAAGCAAGCTCGAAGCCAGGAGGGAAAGAAAAAAGACAAACAAGATCCAGGTACGTGACTGCCCAACCCATGTTTACAGAACATTAACTTGCTTCTGGCCGAATTTAAGGAGATTAAAACCAGCTCAGGATTTAAGAAGATTATAGCATCAATTCAGGTCAGAATTTAGAGTTGAAGAGATAAAAAATGGGTTTTGAAACTTTAGCCAGTCTGCCCGCATTTTCTCCTTCTCAACCTACATCTCGTCTGCATCTATTTGTATTTGTGAAATCCGACTCTTTAACATGGGCTTATGAATATTTTAAACAATTCTGAGCAGTTGAATTTTAGACGCGCTCTCTTTAACTTGCTTGCTAATTTAATAGATAAACCTCTGATTTCCGCAGGCAGGTTCCATTATCTATATATAATACTAAAGCCAATTGAGGATAGTCTGTCGCAATCTTAGCCCTTGATTTTTTTATTTTAATTTCATCCCTTCGGTTTACCGGTTTTTTATTTTTCACAGCCCGCCCTTCCCATTTCGTTTGTGGATCTCTCCGTCCTGCCTATTTCTGTCATAGTTGTGAACGATTGCATAGTGCGCAGCTTATTCTGTCATAGCATGGGAAAGCAGAGAATTCCTTCTGAAAATGTGCATTGGGAAGGTATTTTTCCCACTATTTAGAATTCAAGATTAACACAGGAATTATTTAGAAGTAACATCTAGAGCATAACGTTTTTTTTTGCTGATTGTGTAAATTGATGCAGGAAGTAACGTTTAAGGTGGACTATGTTGTGACAGCTATTATCGGAGACTGCGGCTCAGTTTTTTTGGGGGACTGTAATGTTGCAACTGCTGTTGTCACTGCTGGATGGGCTAAGGTGTGGCCATTTGTTTCAATGAAGTTCTTTGAGATTTAAAAGTGTTAATATTGTTAGTTCCAACGGGTGTTCATTTTTTTATTGAGTAGTATTGTGGGCTTGCTTAAAACAGGTCCGACAATTTGGTCAAGCTGCCGAAAGAAGTCCATTTTTTGCCGAACTTGTGAAATTGGAAGAACAAGCAAAGGAGCAAGGCATAGGAATGTGGAACAAGGTAAAGTCTTGGGGTCCTCAAGCGATGTTTTATTATGAAGAGTTTGTAAATAATGGCATTGCATGTTTTACTAAATTTAAATTATCTTGGGGTCCTCAAGCAGATGTTTCTAATCTGAAGGGTTTGAAGGTAAAGACATTGCATATTTATTAAATTTCATGATACTTGCAGCAAGAAGGAGCTGGAGAAGCATCTAAAAGGAATCTCCCTCCATCAGGTATAGGAGAAGGAAGCACCTTTGATGCAATGGGATTTGTGGCAGAAAATAAAGGGAATTTACTGCATGCAATTGTTGAGCATGTTCGTGATGGGAGTACATTGCGTGCTTACATTCTTCCTCAGTTTCAGTTTGTCCAGATCCACTTAGCTGGCATACAGGTGATTTCTTGTCACAAGATATTTTTGATGTTCAATATCATGCCTGTTGATGTTGAAACTTTTCGATAAAGAATATTTAGGCTGATAGTTGATATGGCATTGCATCCAATGGTGTTATTTTCAAGCTTGAGTTCTTTTATTTTGCCAAGTTATTTTATGGCAAGTTGATGTACCACCTACAATATGCACCCTTGGCTTCCAACCACAGACACAGTGCTTCCATACCAGCCTTGTCATTTAAAAACCTTCAAACCAGCCAGTCGTTTGCTTACATAGATGTAAAATGTATTATACATGTGTGTTGCTACTTTAGTAACTAACAGAAGTCCTCAGGCTCCTTCCATGGGAAGGCGTGGAACTGCGGTTGATGCTCAAATCCCAATCCCAGTTGATGAGATAACGAACGGGGATTCTGAAGAAGACGGGAAGTCGACAGGAATGGCACAAAGACTAGCTTCTCTGGCCAATACAGATGTTCCACCAGATCCATTTGCAGTGGAAGCAAAACACTTCACAGAATGCCGATTGTTGAACCGAGATGTAAGTCATGATCATCTCACATCTGATATTAGTAGAATTGTCTGATGTCTTAGAAGCTTTGGTGTGCAGGTGAGGATAATAGTAGAAACAGCCGATAAGTTCAATAACTTGGTTGGTTCCATTTCCTACGAGGAGGGAGAGAAGGCAGTAGATCTGGGCTTGGAGTTGGTGAAACAGGTTGGTACTTTTTGCTACATCAATAATTCTGATATCTAGTTTTCATCCTCCCTTTTTTGCCCACTATTTCATCTGTCTGTGACAATGAATTTCAGGGTCTTGCTAAGTGTGTTGAGTGGAGTACTACTGGCATGGATGATGACATAAAAAGGCGCTTGAAGGCTGCCGAGCTGCAGGCTAAGAAAGACAGGCTCCGCATTTGGGTTAACTATGTCCCCCCTCCTTCCAATTCTACGGCCATTCGCAACGTGAATTTCACTGGAAAGGTATGATTATTGTATGTAACCATCTGTAGTGTGTGGCTTACACCAGGTTTTTTATATGATTACCCTTTGTTACAGGTTGTAGAAGTAGTCAGCGGAGACTGTCTCATCGTCACAGATGATAGTGCTCTGGGGAGGTCATTGCCAGCAGAGAGGAGGATTAATCTTTCAAGTATACGTGCCCCAAAGATGGGAAATCCAAGAAGGAATGAGAAGCCAGCTGCTTATGCACGTGAGGCGAAGGAATTTCTACGTGCCCTTTTAATCGGCAAGCAGGTCTTTTCTTAAGGCTGTCCTTGTCTTTATATTATGTACTGCTTTTTGTTTTGTTGTCTATACCCACATGTCTACTTAGGTATTGATAGTCTTCTTATCATAAAAAATGCAGGTAAGTGTTAGCATGGAGTACTCACGAAAAGTGGTTTCAGCTGATGGGGCAGCACCTGCCATTTCTGGGTTGGACCGAGTTATGGATTTCGGTTCGGTATTTTTGTTATCAAAGGATGAGAAGAAGAGTGTGTCAAATCCCGGACAGCCAGCTGGTTTGAATGTGGCGGAGATGATCGTGGCGAAAGGTTTTGCTGAGGTTGTGAGGCATAGAGATTTCGAAGAGAGGTCCAATTATTATGAGGCATTGCTGGCTTCTGAAGTTGAAGCAAGGAAGCAGAAACATGGGTGTCATTCAGCAAAGGCACCACCAGCTATGCATATAAATGATCTCTCTATGCAACCGAATAATGCTCAGAAAGCAAAGCAGTTTTTGCCATTTTTACGAGCTAAAAGACTTCCGGCAATCGTGGACTTTGTTCTTAGCGGTCATCGGTTTAAATTGGTGGTTCCGAAAGAAACTTGTGCATTGGCATTTGCATTATCAGGAGTGAGGTGCCCTGCACGAGGTGAAGAGTATGCCGATGAAGCCTTAGCATTTATGAAACATAAGATTAATCAACATGACGTAGAGGTATGTTATTGAATTGTCTTAATGGGAAATCATTTTCTGTTGAGTTACTAACGTCAATGCTTTTCTCAGATTGAGGTGGAGGCTGTTGATGGGACTGGGACTTTTCTTGGCACTTTATGGGAATCTAAAGCTAACGTGGCGCTCTCTCTTCTAGAGGCTGGCTTGGCGAAGCTTCAGCGTAATGCTATGAGCGAAAAGATGGCAGATTACCACCTGTTGGCTCAGGCAGAACAATTGGCAAAGCAGAAACATCTAAAGGTAGCCACTTCTTTTTTCTTTAATTTGTTGAAGTTTTACATCTGGTAGTCAGCGATGAATATATTTCCATCTATTGTTGCATCATATCTGAATTGACAGCTCTTTACATTTCTTTTGTGGGTTAGATCTGGGAAAAAGATGATGGTCAAGAGAAAACTTCTCTGGTTGATGATGCAAAATCAAATCAAGAGGTCAAGCAAGTAAGAAGCTCAGCTAATCTTGTAGTTCAGATAATTGGAGAGATGTTAGTCTTACTATGATTGTTTTCCTAGGCACATGGAACAGTGGTTCTTGGAGGAGGCAAGTTTTATGCCAGGTTTGAAGATTCATCTGCTTCTCTATTACAGCAACAACTAGAAGCGCTCAAGTTAAAGGACAAGCAACCACATATAAATTTTGAGCCCAAAAAGGGTGACACAGTACTTGCTCAATTTAGTGCTGACGATTCTTGGAACCGAGCATTGGTATGTGTTCGTGCTTATCTATGTCTTCACGCATATCTGGATAGTAATCGTCATTATTTTGGCTTGCATGCAATGTTTGTTGACCTGAAAGAACTTGATTCAGGTGGTAAGTGTCCCACGTTCTGCCACAGAGAGAGGCGAGTATGAAGTATTTTATATTGATTATGGAAATCAAGAAATGCTATCTCTGTCAAGATTGCGTCCTATGGATCCATCAATATCAACTTCTTCTCAGGGTCTTGCTCACTTATGTAGTCTTGCACATATTAAAGTTCCTGAATTGGATGAAGATTTTGGGGAAGAGGCTGCTGAATTTCTTAGCTCCCAGATTTGTGAGAAGAAGGTGATGCTGAAGATTGAAGGTAAAGATATGTCGGGAGGTAAAGTAAAAGCACAGGGAACTGGAACAAAGCTTATTGTGACAGTTATAGATGTTGAGACTTCGAAGAGTATTAATGCCTCTCTCTTAGAGGTAACTATGTCATTTGTGTGCTTTATGGGCTCGTTTTGTATCTTCTATTCTGCGATAATGTTTCTAACTCCCTATCTTTTGCAGGCTGGTCTTGCTAAGCTGGAAAAGAAAAAGAGATTTGATAGTGCAGAGAAGATAGCTGCACTGGAAAGCCTGTCTGGACACCTAGAAACTGCTCGGAAAGCTAGGTTAAATATTTGGCAATATGGTGATGTGGAATCAGATGATGAGGACGTGGTTCCTTTGAGAAAAGCGGGTGGTTGGCGCTGATTTCATGGCACTGCAATTTTGAGCTCAGGAGTTAGAGCTGAGTTTTAATTTATTCACGTGAATTTTGCAGGATAACCTTTATATCTAATTGAACTTGTAGGTAGTTACAATAAGTCCTAAGCTCTTCTCCAAGAGTAAGGACATGCATTTCTTTAAATAAAGCTAAGACATTCAAGTGGGACACACATTAGTGTCCAAGGACACGATTCTGTTGTAGTAAGTTATCTGAAATCACAAGTTTGTAATCATAAGTTTGTAACTGTAAGCACAGTCTTAAAAGATTCAAAGTTTCTATTGTGGCAAATTGCCTATTATCTGTACGAATGTAACTGGAAAGAATGATCTAGATCTCTTAAAGATCCACTTAGTATGGAGGTTTCAGCTATTTTGTTGTATAGCTTGGTGTATGCAAAGGTTTCAGTTTGGGCCTGATCGGGCGGGCCTTTTCTGGGTGTAGTTGACATTTAGTCTTATTTTGTTGAAGATGTTTTCGACTTATCTTGTTTTTGCTGTTACGATGTGCACTGCAATGGATTGACATCAACCATATTATGGGTAATGGGTAAGAAATAATGGGTAAGAAAGCAAATAAAAAACTACGGTTTTCGAGAATACCGGAAGCGCTTGGCGTAAGATGTTATTAGGCATTTTGAACTCCTACTATCATGGGTCCTTCGTATTATTTGCATATATTAAATGGTAACATTTTTAAAGAGGTGTTTTATGTAATATTGCATGGCAGCGTCCCATAGGGCATATGACCGTCCCTCAAGTGTCCCAAGAGAAGGCAAGGTTGGGTCTTATGTGGGTATGATCTATAGGGAATGGCATAAGGCAAGGTAAGGGAAGGCAAGGTTTGCCGACCATAGTTATGTTGTTTTTTAAAATGAAATTTGTTTAAACGTCCATGGACATTGAATTAACTACCCCATCTTTTCTGTGACCTAGAATCATAATTAAGTATTTAGGCGTTTAGCAAACACACATCGGACATGGTGAGACTTACACTCACCCATTGAAATAACGTGTGGGTTTTGAGACGACGAGGAACTATTAGCTACCCAATCTTCTTTATATGATCTAGAACTATAAGTAAAAGTTTAGGTGTCTAGCAAACACACATCACACATGGCGAGACTTGCACTCACCCATTGAAATAGCCTGTAGGTTTTGAAATTAGATCGGAACGATCCAACCCAAAGGCATAACCATTAGGCCACCATCACGACGGGTGAAATCAGCCCCATATTAACATAAAAATTCATTTCTAATAGGCGTGAAACAATCTCTCCACCATTGATCACATTTTCACACTACAAACCTTGGTTAAGGATAGCAGGAACTGCCGACAGACCTCTATTGCTGCTTCATCGACATTGCAAGGGGTTTTGACACTGTGTCTTGAGCAAAGAAGTGGACAAGTTTGAGACAATTGGGGCCCCCCTATAGACTTGCATAATGTGGTATATAGGTTGTATGGGACATGCTCAGGTCGATTGACACCGTCAGGACAATCTGCCAACAATATTAGGGTATGCTAGGGATGCCCCTTCTCTCCAAAACCATTTGTGAAGCATTTGGACCATGATCTACCCATTCAAGCTTACATAAGTGTTACTGAACGTGATGTTGGCTTAGCCGAAGAGCTTTTGATGATTTCATCACTGCCACATGTCAATCTGAGCTATTGAAGCCCTTGGACCCTGATCTACCCATTCAAGCTTGAATAAGTGTTACTAACTGTGTTGTTGGCTTAGCATTAACGCAGGGTCCAAATGTTATCTCATTTGCTAGCAGAATATGGTCAGATGCTGAGCAAAGGTATGCAAGGATGGAGAAGAGTGCAGCAGGTATCATGCATCTACTGCAGAGACATGGACATGCCATTCAACACAAGGAGCTTGAGGTATTCATGCAACAAAACCCTTTGCCTCTTCTATTTGAGAAGCCATAGAACAAGGCTAAGCTGTGCAAATGGGCTTGCAATGTACAAGATTATAACTTGATTATTAAAGTGCTCAAAAATGCCCAAAATCTTGATGCTTATCTAACTCACAAAATCTTCGAGCATGAGGATGTGGAAAGTTTGGAAAAAAAAAACGTTATTGAGGATGATTCAAACTGTTGTTATTACCCTTATGTTGTCTAGCATGATAGATGATGATTGGCAGGCACCTATTATGGCATATTTGAAACATGGAGAAATGCCAGAGAACATGAGCATGAGCCAGAGAAAAAGATTCATAGAGAAGATGGCAAGTTACAGTATGGTTGGGGATGTACTATGCAAAATAGATCATGAAGGCATTATGCTAAGATGTGTAAGCAGATGTGAAGCAGAATTACTGTTGGAAGCATGTCATGAAGGCATATGTGTTGGACATTTGTAACGGACCCATGGGAGACCGCTCGATCGAGTAGATCTTGGTGTGGCGTTTCCTGATACTACCATAAGAGGGTGGGATGGATTTACCATAAACATCCGGATGTTTTGGCCAGTTGGTTAGGCTGGGGTGGTTAAGGAATGTTACAGTTGGTATCAGAGCAGGGCTCGAGTTCGAGTCTCCAGGGGGCATGTATGATTTGGATACCTTTGGACGGTATGGTATTGACTTGGTCTTGGACACCACTGGATGGTGTGGTCTGTGGTCTTGTGATGCTCGAGGACGAGCACAATGCTAGTGGGGGAGATTGTAATGGACCCATGGGAGACCGCTCGAGTAGATCTTGATGTGGCGTTTCCTGACCATAAGAGGGTGGGATGGATTTCCCATAAACATCTAGATGTTTTGGCCAGTTGGTTAGGCCAGGTGGTTAAGGAATGTTACAACATTTTGCAGCAGACACTACTGCTAAGAAGAATTTGAGAGCTGGATATTATTGGCCAAGCTTGTTCAAGGACTGCTATGAAACCATAAAAAGGTGTCCGAAGTGTCAGATCTTTGGGAGAAGGGTGTTGCAACCAGCAACATTAAATGACATCTCCATGGCCATTTCTGATGTGGGGTCTGGACTTTATAGGTCCTATAAATCCACACTCAACAGAACGACATGAGTCATCATTGTTGCCACATACTATTTCACAAAGTGGGTAGAGGCTGTGTCACAGATTACATGATGCATACTGGGCTTATAGGATTACAACCAAAACTGCCACGAAGCATAGTCCATTTAGCCTTGTCTATGCAGTAGAGGCAGTGATTCCTATTGAGTTGGAACTGCCATCGTTGAGGCATTGAAGATAGACACATCTATGGAGGAAGCATAGGAAGAGAGGTGTGTGAGGCTGTTGCAACTAGAGGAGCACAGACTATAGAAATTTCAGTACTCATCAAAAAAGCAAAGACATGGCAACATTAGGTAGTATATAAACTCCAAGGTGCATTAGGAGATGGAGCATTAGTGCTAAAATGGAACAAAGCAAGAGAACACATAGCAGCTAAGTTTGAAAACCTTTGGGAAGGCCCTTATGAAGTGATTTTACAAGTTGGCACTAATTCATACTGGTTAATAGAGGTAAGTACATGGCAAGAGCTGGTCAATCCAATCAACATCTTGCATCGAAGGAGGGACTAGACTCAACATGTAAACCTAAGTCTGTTTGAACAGCCATGAGATGTTTTGTGGGATCACCTATTGTCCCAAACTTGATGCCTTGCTGGAAATCGGGCGGCCAATATAAATTGTACAATATTTTCTTCCTCCATGGCTGCCTTCCCATGCCAGGTGTTGTCAGAATAGAAGTTCGACATTTTCCTTACCTACCTGCCCTGGAGGTTCGACGGGTGGGAAACAATAATCACAAAATACTCCCGCCTTGAATTACCGCCCAAAAGTCTGGGATGTGTATAAATACCCTCCCCTCCCCAATTCGCTCGTCTTTTCATGCCTCTCAGTCTATGGTTTGCTCGTATGCTCTCATTTCTTTTTTGCTATTCAATTTCATCTAATTCACATCGTTATTTTAAATTCTAATTCAGATTTCGGTTCATTTCAGACGGCGATTAGCTGTCATGAACGTCACATTAGCTCTGTCACAGTTGAGAACGATTTCGAATGCTTCAATCTATCTCTTGATATTGCAATTCTCACTGGGCGAACAAAGACAGGAGAAATGTGATTTCATCTCATTGGAAGGCTATTGTTGTCGGATTTGAGGTTGGAGGGGAAGTATTTATCCAGGGGCGGCACCTATATACAACGTCAGACATGGATAAAGAGAAAATAAGATCTCGGCGTAATTTCCCTGAGCTGCATGCTAATTGTGAGTTTCAATCTCTCTTTCATTTTTGGTCATGAAATCAACTCATTGTGTTTCTGTTTTGGTATCTCAGGGTTCTGTATTTTCGACATGCTGGACATGGAGCCATCGGGCTCTGTAATAAGTATCTTTCATGCTTTCTATCATGAAATTGGTTCCTTGCTGTTTGAAGGTAGAAAGAAGTGGAGCTGCGTGAAAGAGGGATTTGGTTCTTAAGATACAAGTATTATCCTTGGAAAAGAAAAATTGTTGACTTGCAATTGCCCCCACTATCACAGCTTAGTTCCTGATGGATTCGAATTCGATATTTCTGGCAAAGATGAAATTGTCACAAGAAATCTTCACTGCTTTGAAGGAGAAAGGCGGAGCATGTAGACACGTGAAGATTAATTTAGCGATCGATATGTTTATTGCGTTGGTCAAGGATGTCGAGAATGTCAAGAAGACATCAAAAATGTTTACTGTAAAAGATTGTCAGTTTTTCCTTGACAAAATTTTGTGTGAAAAGTGGTCTTCCCGGCTGCATGAAGGAGTTCAGAGGGTAGATTGCAAGAAAAAGAAAGAAAGCGTTCGAATCAGGTATTGTATTCAAAAGCAAACTGTGTACATTACCTTCAAGTACAGAGATGGAGGGAGGTGAAAGAAGGAAGTAGATGGTCATGGGTTCTGGTGTAGCAAGACGATGCTGATGGTACCCATTCTGCAGTAATTGACATTTCTATCTTCAAAAATGGCCTTTATTTGATGTAAGAATTATTTTGGAATCAAAATGTGACTTAAACTTCTTTCATTTTTTGGTGGATGGTGTCAAGGTAAGAAAATGTAGGGAAGAGTTGTATAAGACAAAGATTTGTATGCCTCATGTTGTACTTTTTTTAAATGAAAATAGTTACACAAATAAATAACAATGGTGTTACTGGGTTCAAATTCCAGTGTTGTCTGCCCATGACCAAGATCGTGGCCACCGTGCGAAGGATGTGAATATTTGTGTGTTCATATAATGCAGTTTCGCACCATGACCATGGTGCAATAACCCAGCATATGCAGAATAAGCAAGACACGCTATATAGCAATATAATTTACAGGAGTTATGTATGCAATCTGTATATTTGTTATTCAGGTGTCCAAGGTTGTAATAATGGTTCTATAGTGGCCACCATGCAAAATCTGTACTATCTTTATTTAAGAAACTCGCCAATTATGCACCGTAGCCACGGTGCGAAATTGGCACTCCCATAAACAGTGGAAGAGGCAATTTCGCACCGTATCCACGGTGCAAAAGCGGCACTCCCATGAATTGTGGAAGAGGCTTCTTCGCACCGTACCATGCTCCGAAATTGTTGTTCCCACAAAATAGGGAAGAAGCAATTGTGCACCATGCCTACGGTGTGAAATGGGCCTTACCTGATAATATACTAAAGATTATATTTCATAAGACCCATAGAACATCATGAAAATCATAACTTACATGAGATATTAGATGGACATTACTAATTCTATGTAATGCATGCATAATACATGGAATTTAGTTACTTACATGGAAAACACTTAGTAATTCACATACTTAATCTCTATGACGTGTCTTCACCTACGGCATCTACGTGCATTTTGCTATGTGTTATATATGAACATCGCATCTGTATCCCATGGAATTGTATCCCAACAGGGGAACCTAGACAATAACCACATGATCTTGAAGTCAAGGGAATGGAAGAGACGCTAACCACTATCCACAAAAGACCTAATAATGGTGGTTGTAAAGGTCTCTTAGGACATAAATCCTGTTCTTCTCACAACTCGGAATGACCAGGGGTATGTAGTTGTCCAGAGAGTGGGCCAAAAAACCAAACCAAAGCAAGTCCTTCAACTCTTCCAGCCTTTCTTCCAAATCAGAAGGGGGTTCTAGAAGGCCAAAAGTAGATAGATTTATTACTGCATAGGAGGGATTAATATCCTACAGCAGAGGGTGCTAATAGGTATAGCATTCCAGAATGAAGTTGATTAACTGCCTTGCAAGCTTAGTGGTTGACCTGTGGCACTGTCGAAACTCCAAAAAATTGCTAAAAACTTCACCTAAACTGCTAATAGCAGTACCCCTTCCCCATCGACCCGCTTGCCTCAGTAGAAGAAGAACCATGGGACTACATCGAAGGGCAGTAGCCATTTCCTTCATGCTTGCAGGCTTTGCTATGTTCCACTGAGGGCCTATGGCTTGTGTTTTTAATATGTTTTAAAATTAAGTATATATTTTGTATGAAACAACTTCGGTCCAAACGATGATTATAGTTGATCAATGTATGGTTTGGTATTACGTTGAAGTACTTTAATATGTCAGGGTTGACTTGTGTTAGTGAGATAAGAGTAACCATTCGGTTACTTCACCGTATCTCGCTATGGTTGTCAATAAGAGTTATAAATTGCACATTACAAGTATTTCAAACTTGATCACTTTGACAATAATAACTTCTGTACGACTTATAATCTCACGATGCTGAGCAATCTGAGGATCCAGAGAGTAGTCTTGATGCTGAGGACATCATCATTTTTAAAGTGGGGGGGGGGGGGGGGGGGGGGGGTGG
>JAANSK020257519.1:0-12664 GCA_011763485.2 Isoetes engelmannii | reverse complement strand
CCGCTTCCACGGCCAAGATCAAGCCACTCCAGCGGGCGAGATCGTGCCAGGTGTCGCCCATGCGCGTGGTCCGTGTGGCGACCGTATTCGGTCAGAATACGTATGGTCATCACAGAATCTACTTTGAATGTACAGTCATGTGCAGATGTGTATGCATTAATATGTATTCTTTTGCACATAGTGCTGACATGTATTTGTGTCCAGGCTCACATAGTGTCAAAAAGCCTGTTCCGGAACCAACAAAAAAAAAAAAAAAAATGCTGGCTTTGAAGCTGCTGGTAAGCACTGTTGTCTAACTTGACTATTTTAGATATACATTGTGTGTTTCTAACAGAAATATCTTATTTCAGATTATGATGCAATTAACACCAAGTTCGATTTCAATGATCTGGATGATCCTGAAGATGAAGCCAGAGATCAGTTAATGGCTGATCAGAGTGTTCCTTCCACGAGTGCTCCTCTTCCAGCAGTGGAGGATGAGATTTTGCATATCAAGATGCAGCTATTAAATGCTAAGAGCAATAAAGATGAGGAACCTTCATCAAGTAAGAACTTTCACTTTATCTAGTAGTTTTAATTCCAGTTTCATTTTGTTTCAACTCTGGTGTTATTCCATTTTTTTGCAGGTAAGCAGCCTTTAGACAAAGATGAGCCAGAGATGAATAACTCTGAAGTGGATGTACTTGTTTTACAAAGTGAAAAATAAAGACAAAATGTATCAGCACATACCTTATCCACTTCAAATAGTATTTGTATAGGATAAGCTGCATTCATAAAAGATAGGGCTTTATTGTACCTGCTACTTCAAAATAGCTACCTAGGGCTATGCTATACCTTGGTGTCCAGTGCATCCTTCTACAAAAAAGCAAACCCCAATGGCCAATTAGATCATCATGCACTCAAGTCCAAGTCCCTGTTCTATAGTTATTGAATACAAATTCTATAAGATCACATTGCAAAGGGCTCAGTTGGAACCAATGCATCGCGGATGTTCCAAATCCGCTGCAGAAGATATATATTAGGACCTGAAGTATTGGAGGCAACATGTTGAAGATGCCGAATACATTTTAAGAAGTAAATGCCTTCATGCATTTTGTTACCACATGCGATATAGATAGCCATGGAATCAAAATAGAGCCTCACAAAATTTTTGACCGTGAAGAGAATCTGGAAGACCACCACTGAAGAATACAATAGGAAATGTAGTAACAGATGCAAAGCTAAAGATTGTCACTCTCAAACTTGCAAAAAGCATCCAAACTAGTTTCTTCATTGAAGAAGACCCTTTGGCTACAAGACATGAAATTCTTGCAGATATATTTGCTCCATCTAGCATTTTGATCATCAGCGGGATTGCTTCACAACTTTTGGGAGCTAAAGCTAAGCATCTTTGGCACGTCAAAGGGTCACAACCATGTAAGTCTCTGCCTCAAAGGCCAACCATTTTCACAATAATCTTCTATTGTTGCAGTTTTTCCTTCAGGGTAGTACAAACATGGCTAATATATGATTAGATTGCATTTTCCCCCATCAATTTCTTTTCCTTGGCCACATTTCAATTTTAGTCATCCATCTCTATTGCTATATCTTGTTATTCTTTTTCTACTATCATTTTTTGGACATGCAAATGTTTTGGTTTTTAGGGCTTGACTATACATTGAGGAATCAGAAAGCTTCAACATTAGGAAGAAAAATTTCTTAGTTGGTCCAAACTAAATGATACACTTCGAAGCAGGTTCCTTTTTCTTTTGAAGGATGAAAGCAAAGAGTTTATTAATCAGCTATAAACATTACAAAATGTAGGTGTCTCACTAACTGTGTAAGCACACGAAAGAGCCACAGGAACAAGAGCCTGAAGAACAATGCACTTACTCCAAAATATGAGACTAATGATAAGAGCCAATTTGAAGGTGTTGAATCCAGATACAATCCCTCACTTCTGGATCAAGGGAGGAACACTTATAAGCCATCAGTATCTTAGCCTGGGCCACAGCAATAACGCCGCGAGCAGTTGAGTAGGTGCCATGAAAAATATGTTGCCTGCGACAATCCCATATTAACCAGAGGAGCCAATGAGAGTCAAGATGGAATGCCCTCTGTCGAACTGGGGGCCATGCATTAGGGTAGGAAGCAAGAGGATGCATTGGCAATCAATACGCTGTTAAATAAACCCTGTAACCAGGACCACACCGGCTGAACTTCTGGACAAGAAAAAAGCAATGCTCAAGAATTTCCACGTCTGTCGAAGCAGGTTCTTGTGCCCATGCCCTTTCTTCACTACTTCAAAGGTTAGTTCTGCACATTCGAAATCATTTCCTTGTTGAGATATGTATAAATCTGCATTTTTTCAATCTATAAACATCAAAAACCAAGCAAGTAACTTCATAACTGATAATGAATTGCCAGTATTTTTTTATTTCTTTATAATGCAAAAAATCTGAGAAGGTCTAGCAATGGATGATATAGGAGAACCTGGTCTACCAAATGGCCTGCCAAGACCTTTTGTGGCTTGCCATGGCACAACCTACAATGAACTCAGTCCCACTATGCCTCCTTTCAAGAGAATGTCTACCTCCAGTTCAAAGGTTACCAAGTTCCAATTGCATTTCAATCCCTCTATCGGAAGAGCATAGGCCTCCTTCCTTGTTCGTTTAACCGTTGACAAGCATATCTGCCAAATTCTATGGCACAAGCACATTATTGTTTCCAGCTTCATAAAATCCCTCACCTTGCTTGGTTGAGATACCCTGAAGAAGGAAGGCACAGTTGGTTCTGCATAATTAAATTTAAGCTCTAGTAATACCCTTCAAATATCTATATCTCATTACCCTTTCACACCAAATCCGTACCAATTCATTTATTTGGATTTGGCCTTACCCATCACCTCTAGCCTAATTAAAACATAAAGAAAAAAAGGTGGATGGCAATGGCGATCATCGATGGTGATGGCGATGGCGAGGTTAGTAGTTTACATTATAGTTATAGATAAAATGGCATTGTGCTATTACACTAGTGAATCGAATAGATTTAGTTAAACGTAGAACGAATACGGTAAGACGTTTCAAAAGTTTAAACGGTAATTTTATTTTTGAAAAATACTTTTCATGTTTGAAAATGCTTCGGTCTGCCGGGGGCGGCCGGGAAAAGAGGGGGATTGGGAACAAGAGCAGGATAGAAGGCGGCTGGGTTAGATAATATCATCTGCAAATGGTTTGCACGCGATTGCAAGCGGGATCGAATGGTCTGATAATACAAAGAGCAAGTGCGTAGGCGGTAGTAGACGAGCTAAATGCTTTGCAGGCGGCCATTTTGAAAAAATTCCTAAAGAAAGACAGGAATGAATTTAGGAAATGTGTGGCTCGACTTAAGAAACAAGGGGCTCATGTCGGAGGTGTGGGGAATGCGGAAGAGGTCATGGGTCGGATGAACTTCTTGAATACATATATAAACTCAAGAAGGAGGTGATTTGATGTGTAGCTTTGGAGCAACTTCTGAATATGGCATGGACATGGAGTTCGAATCTGCTGAAGGAATATTTTATCACCAACTATCACCTATTCCAGCAAAAAGGGAGGCCCATGTGTTACTACTGTTGAATAAGATACAGTTCACTGCAAAGAAATTAGATGAGCTATTGGGTATGTTCGGCAATCAGCATAGCTATGATGCCATGATAGATGATATCGTGGCGGAGAATCAAAATGAAGGAAGCACTAACATAAAATAAATGTCGGGGGCGGTAGAGGTCCCTCTTTAGCATGGTAAGTATTTCAAACCTATACTATGTGGGTATTATTATGTACCATGTTCTTATGAATACAACCTTTTATGGTATATATATGGATATATATGGTTATTCTATGAATGTTCAATTGGAGATGTCGAGATCATTAAATCAAATCATACATATTAAAAGGGTAGGTCAGAAGATTTGGGTTATTGAATTATTAAATTATGTCTGTCAATAATAACGAAAATAAAGAGGTGCATTCTTAATAAATGGTAGAGAAAGCCTAGAATATCAGACATAGAAAGATAGCACCGGTCGGTCAGGTAGTGAAGTCCGTCTGTCCATGCCAGCTGAGAATCGTTGTTGCTGTATAAGTCCGTATTGATAGAATAATGGCAGGAAGGAAGGGTAAACATATCCTGGCAGAGGAATCGCAAACAGCTAGCAGGAAAAGGAGCATAGCTGATATTCAGCAAAACCCCTTATCAAGGTTGCAGATACCATATAATGAGGTGCTTGAAGACCTAAACCCGTGGTGCATTTGCTTAGGCGAATGCAAGTGTCTCAGTAATAGGCTTTCAACGTGGTGCATTGTATGGTCTGTAGTCGACTGCATCATCCGGATCTTATGGCATATGCAGGCTACCTCATGAGGGTACTGGTAGCTAGAGGGGTCTACTCAGATTCTAATGATGGCATCAGGGAAATGGATGCCATCGGATGCATGGAATGCTTCCAATTATTACAAAATTTGAGGAACATGGAAAGGGAAGCGAACCACACCATGGTCGTTAGGGATGTTGCTTGAATCTGTGTGCTTTGTGGTGACAAAAATCTAACGACTACAAGATGTTCGGCCATTCTGGCGAAAGAAGTCGAACCTTCTTTGGGTGGAGCAAGTTTTGGGAGATAATAACGCGGCTGTTTTTTTTATGTTTTGTCTGTTTCTGTGTCTGATACTGTAGTATGGTGTGGATTCTGGTTTTCATCAATAGTGTATCCGTTTAACAACCCGAGTATTTGAAAAGCAAATTAATTCCTTTGAATTATTTCCTCGAAGTTTTTGCAATGCACGTTGGGTATCAGTATAGGATAATTCCATTCATTAGATAACCAAGCATAAGTGAAAGCGAGGGCAAATCAAATTAATGAAGAAATGACAATCAGGGTAAGGAAGGACATTCTAGGTTACAGAAGTAGCCGGAGGTAACCTAGCAGTCTGCAGATTATGGAAAAGGAAATTAAGATAGTGGTAATAATCCATAATAAATAATAAAAGATATAGAGTACACTCTAATAATTAAAATTTCTGCTTCACCGTCCAGAATACATAATACTCGATCTTATGAGATACTATGGGGGTATTGTTCTAAGGAGGCAGAGGGTCATGTCGCTCTGTTATCGCCGTAAAAGACGACAGATCGCGAGTAGGATTGCAGTTTCGTAGTTAGGGCGTCCGCTAAAAAGGGAGTCTACAACGCTATGCAAACATGGGGGGGGGAGTGACAAGGAATGATTTGATGTGTTATGGCAGGAAAAAGGGAAGGAGACTGTTAAGAGAAGTTTGCGTTCAGTAACGATTCCAATCATCGACCTCGAGAGTAGTCGGAAGGTGCGCCAGAAAACAGTCAAGGGTAGCGATGGGAAGCTCTGATGTTCTGGGTTTGCATGGACTGAAGGTTGAGGAGGAGGATTCCAATGACTCCATCTCCGCCGGTTCATTCTAGTTTGAGCAGGAACCAAAGCCGCGGGGGATAAATAAGGAGGTAAAGGAAAATGATATTGCGTATTGCTACTGTGATAACTGCTCAAGCGAAATTAGCGTGCTTGCACCAGATGTAAGAGGGTCCATTGCTACCATTATTGGAGGCTACATCACCTTTTCGACATGCTGGATGCTGGGTATGACTGCAGTGACATTTATGCAGGCGCCCAGGCGCCCCGCTGGGTGGAGCAGTATGGGCTATAAAATGGGAAGAGAAGATGAGGACAAAGAATGGGCAGATAAAGATTTAGCTCAAGTGAGGGAGTGCATGAAAACGATTTGGAGGTTTAGTGAGAGGTACAGGTACGACACACATGATTTTATTCTAGGAAACAAGGGGGTGGTTGCAAGATGTGCTAGGATATGAACCCGATGGATGCCTACTGTTATGCAGCATTGGTGAAAAATAGTATTCTGGTTTGTTCATTCTAGGACATGATCTAGTTGGGTGCATCCTAATTTTTTCTTTTTCTCTAGAAGAATCCCTGGCTGTGGCGCCGCACTAAACCTCTTGGCACGGTTGCAGGGAGGTGCGTAAGTCGTCCGAGGGGGGGGGGAGGTGTGTGTGTGTGTCTGTTTTGCTCCTCGGCTCTCCCTTTCTTTTTGAGTTTTTAGCTTTGGGTAACACACTGTGCTGTTGTATTGTGTTTCTATCATGGAATTCTCCGAAACGAGTAAGGTTTTTGAATGTGGTACATGGCCATCAGTTATGGCCCTGGTTTGCTCATCCAAAGTTTTTCTGTCATATACACCATAATGTAATGGAATTTTGTAAGCTCCGTCTTGGATTAAAGATATTTGATGACATTACATTCGAGTTTTTGGGGAGTTTTATGTTTAATAAGAGCTGTACTTTATTTAATTCTAAGAAGCAACTGTGTGTTTCAATTTTTAAGTAGTTAGGTAAGCTTACAATGCATTATCGATATAACGCTTGTAGAAATGAGAAAGATGCCACATACTCTTGAACGCAAAAATAACAATCAATTACAATACTGATTGAGTGGCATAGCTCCATCGGTTATGCAAGAGACTTCATGGCACTAACAATATCATTGGTGTTAGAGAGGCTTGGCCTCGTCATCTTTGATAATATGACCTGGTTGATTGAGGTTAAAACTGTTAGAGCGGCTCGGCCCCGTCAGTTGTGGTGAACAACCATCGCCAAGAAATCAACAACCTGCTGTTTGAGTGGCATAGCCCCATCGGCACTATGGAACGAGGATTGTGAGAGTGATTTCATCCCGGAAATCCCCGACATAAACATACGGACACATGGGGCATGGAAGACAAGGGTACAAAGGAGGATGGTTAGAGTCGAACCAAGCCTATGTGGAAGCTCCTTGGCGAAGGCTTATCACTAGAGTTTTCCATGGAAAAGTCGTAAGGGCGAGGATAAGCGTTCGCCATGTCGTGTCAACCACAACCTAAATTCTTTGTTTTAGTCAGGCTCCAGAACCATATAACTGGAGTAACCCTTATTTTATTTTTTGTTAATAATGTATGTACCATGTAAACCCATTTTTCGTACACCGTAGCGTGCGTTTACCCTATTATGCTTAAATAGTTAACAATACTTCACTTGGCTTTGGGCTTTGTATGAAATATATCCCAACGAATATTTCACTAGGAATGCCCACCATTTTAAAGCCCCAAAAGGCTTAATTTTTACGCATAACACCCAACACCTCACAATTATTAATAGTAATTAAATAAAATAATCATCATTGACATTCATTCAATTCTCCTGGCCCCCTTGCTGTTTTGGTTTATATTTGCACCAAAGTAAACTTTTGACTACTTCGGTCGTCGGATCCGTCTATCTCACGACCGAGAGTATATACTGGGCCTTTGGGAAAATCTCGTCTTGATAATGGTCAATTATGATTTGGGACGCCTATAGGTTTCAAATATGTATACAACAGAACCTATGATTTGGAGTATGACACATGGACTTGAACCCCTACCAAAAAATCAATGCTCTAAAGAGAATGATTTTACCAAATACAACCAAGAAAAGCAAAAACATGTGAAATCACTTTAAACAGCTTAGTAAGTACGTTGAGACCATTTTTAACATTCAAATTACTAAAGTTTGATTAAGGCATCCCTTATTATAATATTTTACATGTCGACATACTCTAGGAAAATATGTGAAAAAGGTACTTAATTGCTAAGATGCATCTTTCCATACAATTAAGAGAGCTGGCAGCAACTTAATCACAACTTTTAAGCTACAAATAACATCTTCTCAGCTGAATTGAAGTCTGTTTTATTTATCATTCTTGAAGTATGAAGCAAGAGCTAAGGTTTTTATCATTAAATTTTGAGAAAGATCCTTGTATTGAAGACTTTATAGTGACTTTTCTTATTTCAACCAAAAATGTCAATTATCTTTTGGAGTTGACTAAACCAAATTTAACTTTGATTTGGAATCATTGAAGTATTGGGCAAATAATTTTTCAAATAATGAAGTGTAAATGAAACCTTGTTCTAACATTTGGGCAAATCTTTAGGAGGTGGCGGCAAAGTCTCGTTAGCATGACGTCCATTCTTCACAATAAATACAGCTGACATTCCCCATGTTACATGGCCGTCAAAATGACAATGCATTATCCATGCCCCTATATAGAGACAACCAAGTCAGACATGTGAAATCAAATCAAATGTACGCGAAAAAAATAAAAAATAAAAAATAAGATCGAACCTGGATTATCAGCCTTCCATCGTATAGAAGTCCATCCGCTTTTAGTTATTGTGGCAGTATTTCGCCTTGGAGGATCTATAAGATTAAAGTGGGGGGCATCTCGTGTCTCGTTATAATTCCCTTCTCCGGTGCCAACCACATAGAAGTCAAACCCATGAAGATGGAAAGGATGGGCTTCAACATTGAGATTGGTAGTTCCTTGAAGAACAAGTTGGATATTGGAGCCAAAGGGGACTTCAGTGACGCGGGTGGAGGACATGCTTGCCATGTCAGGGATACTAAGGCCAGTACCAGTATAATTATATGAGGTCGGGGGCTGATGAGGAAAATCTGAAGTGTAAATTCCAGAGATGTTATGGTAATAAGCATCAAGGATAGAAATAGATGGATAAGCAAACGTGATATTATTAATAGAGCTAGCAAAACTACCATTGGCAGGGCCAAGGCAGAGGCTAGTGCTAGACACAATGCAAGGTTCAATGTTAAGAGAGATAACGTACAACAAATCCACGTCAATTGATTGGGGGACATCCGAGGGGTAGGATTGGGAGTTAAGACTGCGGATAGACGTTTGGGATTGGTAGAAAAATGCAGAGTCATTTTTTGCAGGGACATGCTGAGGATACCGTGGGGTAGATGGCGGGGCTCCTTTGTAACGTAGAACGGCTGCCGCAGGAACTTCTTGGACCCCGTTTATGGCAGAGCGTTCAAATGGAGATAGGAGGATGTAATACAGGCCCACTTTTTGGTTTGCAGTTAACAAGAAGTTGTATGTTTGGCCTGGTGATATTAAAAAGGTTGTGTCCGTAACATGTTTTGTGTATGATGCATCCACCCCTACCACTGTTAACTTGTGATCTGCTACTGTCATGAATAGATCTGTCTCTAGTGCATTGTTTATCACTCTTAGCAGGTATGTTTTGCCTCTCTTCACATTTACCACCTCAGTCTCTGCAAAATAAAGTCCATTGGACATGAGTAAGTTTCATATTCTTAAAACAAAGAAGAAACGAGCAATTTTAACGTCCACTGGAGACTAACTAATCTTTGAAATGCACACCACCAACACTAACATAAGATATCCTAATTGAATGTGGGTATTTCTATGGTATCCGTGTAGTGACATCTTCAGTATTACAAATGGTAGGAATAGCCCATGTTGGCGTTATTCCCATATTTGTATGTTCGTATGAGATCAGTTCTTAACCTGGAGAGGAACAATTTGTATATAATGGTCCCGGTCGCCCATTGATCAGATATGCATTAGATAGACTTGCAGCAACTCCCTTCTGGGTCGCAATCGCTTCCACTTCTTGTATATCCGCATTCCACCATTCCCCTACATCAATCGATTCAAAAAGAAATGAAAACCGGGAAAATTAGCATCACTTATGACTTTTGTTGGATTGAAGATTTTTTTACACCAGAAAGGGAAATAGACACGAAAAAGCATAGTTTACCTAAGACAAGTGTATGTTCACCATAAGGCTTTGGAAATGCTCTCATTTTTTTGAGCTGATAACGATCTGGATAGATAATGAATGCGCCATAGACGGTACCACGAAGCCAACTTGTATGAGCATGATAGAAGAGGGTTCCCTCTTGATCTTCTACAGTAAAATTATAGACTTGTGTTTGTCCTTTTTGGATTGGACACTGAGTAATAGTGGCAGCTCCATCTGACCAAACAGATAGCTTCTGTCTGATGCCGTGCCTTCAAATATCAAACAAAACTTGTCAATACTAAAGAAATATGGATCTTGACATAATCTTTTGTTAGCTTAGGACAAAGATCAGCACTAACCAATGTATGGTAACATTACTGCTAACCAAATTCGTAACTTTGATGATAATACGATCTCCTTTTGTGGCGTAGATTGTTGGCCCTGGAGATTGGCCATTTATTGCTACAAGAGATTTGGTGTAGCAGGCAGCTGAGATATTGGAGTAATCAACCTATAAATATTCAAACAAAATGGTATGAATAAACTGACTTTGTGTGATGCAATTCAATTGATATATTGACCCTTTTCTTCCACTCTATCTTTTCCTTTCCTTTTCTTTTACAACTTTAAGAACTTTTTCTTTTTGATACACTAAGGCACAAAAAAACTAAGACCTTGAAATCATAGTATCTGATCTTTGCTTCAGAGATGAACCAAAAAGAACAACCCATTAGTAGAAACACAACAATATTTTTGCTGAAAGAATGCATCCTAGCCTTGAGCAAAAAAACTTAAGCAAAAGTTTTGTTGAAGAATCTCTCTTGGCCTATACTTTTATGGCCAAAATTCAATTTATGCGTAAAATCTAGGGATCAAACTTATGAAAGCAAATCCTTTGCAAGGGCGATGCTGCAGGAGCCTTTAATGCCAAGGAATCCTCCCACATGTTCCTGCTCAATGCATCCATGTTACTCTTTCTACCAGAACAGCTCATGTTTGACTTACTATGGCGGTCCGATGTATATTATAACATGTTATCATCAACATAGCATGCATATGTTCTTAATCCTTACGTTATCATTAGGTTGAAAGAAAAATGGGCCTTTGACGTTTATATTAATAATAATAAGGATGCTTGGCAATATCTTCTATAGTTCCAAGTATTCCATTGCCATTAAAATGCCATGGGACCACTACACCTTTCTGCATGTTACTCTCCTATGTGAGGATACATCAGACATATGTAAAGGAATTGGGACGAACGCACGAGTCTTCAACACACCAAATAAGGATGTTAAACACATAAACTTACCGCCATATCAAATGCATGCATGCATAGAGCATATCGTATCTTGTCAACCAAATTGTAGAATATCAATGGATTACTATATTCATTTCACATGGTCCCATTTAGTTACGGCTAACTATAACGACAAAAAAAAGTAAAATGAAAAAAAAAAAACAATCTTCTAAGTTATTGAGCCGCCATAAAGAGACAAGGTTGACATGTTGATTTTATTTGAACGTGTTAATGTGAATGTAACATAAAGTTGTGAGTTACTTGTAAAATGTCAAGTAATGAGACATAAGGTGTTTTTGGCAGCATAACATAGACTGCGTTAACATGAATGTAACATAGAGTTGTGAGTTACAACGTGTAAAATGTCAAGTAAGGACACATTGATGTGTTTTTGGCAGCATAATATAGACTGAATAACCAAAAAAGAAAATAATAGGTGGGTGGGTTGGTCTCTTTTTTAATGTAAATGGGGGAGAGGGGAAAATGGAATATGCCATAGAATGTGTTTTGTGGATGGTATCGAACCTCTAATTGCTTTTGGTATAGACGGTGTTTTTGCCATTGATTTGGGATATTCAAGGGCAATTTACAAGAATGCCCTTGTATTTCTAAATTATAATAATACCCCTGTATTTTCATAAATTATTACAGAACAGAACAGAACAGAACAGAATAGATAACATTTTTATCGTCCACGGAGGCAATTGGCCTATGGGACCTGTACAAGAGGAGCAGCATGCCCATTACGGCCCGGATGAAAAAACCACAGGGGAAAAACCGTGGCCGTAATGGTCATGCTGGTATACAGAACCACAGCATTACGAGTGCCCCGAACTAAGTCGTTGTCGCTCGTCCATTACCTCCTGGATGTAAGACCCAAGAGTTCCCACCGCGTTGGTGTTGAGCAGGAGATAGAGTGCCTGCTTCGTATCTCCAACTGCGGGTATCGTTCCCGAATTTGCTCATAAGCGGGGCAAGTTTGTAAGGCATGTTGTTCATCCTCAATGCTGTCCTGGCGGCAGCTCCGGCATGTTCTACTCTCGCGTGCCTCCTTCGCCCATCTCCCTGTCTCAATGCGGAGGTGGTGGCCTCTTGTGCGGATGGAGGCGATCAGCCGGCGCTTCTTCATAGAGATGGGGGTGAGCAGGTATTGCTGGGGGCCTCGGGCGAGCGTGGGATTAACCTGTTGTCTGTAGTGCCCAAGTTTGACCTGTGACAGGGCCTCGCTGTCCCAGAGAATAGAATGTCCACAAAGACCAAGAGTCATGGGATTCATACAATGGCTAGTAGAAGCATTAATACTAGGATTGAAAAACCCGTGCCTCGAAAGGCTTTCAACGGAAGAGCCTTTGCAGTAATGATGATACTAGACAATCAGAAAAAAATAAGCAGTCCATGATGATTATGAGGGCTCAGTAATTGAAGATGCCCTTACCTCTCCCAAAAAACAACGTTGTTCCAAGCCCAGGCCCATCTGATGGAGCTTTGGTTAAAATCACTAGAGCTTCTCTCCATCATCGTCTATTTCAACCAAGAATCTTACATTTTAACCAAGATAAAAAAGACAAACCACGATTCCACTATTTTGACATATTCCATCGGTCATTTTTTTTTTAACTCTGGTTTTTAACCTATGTTTTGGCCAAGAATTTGCAACCTGATTTTTTTTGTACATGAATTGGTGGCAATATTGTACCATTTTCTAGGAGTGTTGATA
>JAANSK020257508.1:0-12667 GCA_011763485.2 Isoetes engelmannii | reverse complement strand
CTCAAAATTTTTTAAATCCAGCATCATATCTTTCTCTTATTTCCCTTTTCATTCCTTTTCAAACATAGCTAGGTATTATAAGTATATGTCTATGACTTCATGGTTAGCTACAATAAAATCATACTTATGCCCGGCAATGCCGGGCACCCGTTAATAGTTTTATTTGTTTTCTAATTGTGATATAATGTATGGTTTTAAAAAAATTATATGATTTTATGAATGTGTTTTAACTTTTTCACATCCGATAAAATTGGAACGATTCAGAGAAGATTACCATGGCCCCTGCACAAGGATGACACGCATAAATCGAGAAAAGGTACAACGTTTTGGACGTTAAAAATCAATTTGATTCAATTCTATTGTCTTGATGTAGGTCATTTGACCTTTGTTTTCATCTAGACATTGGTGTCTAAGGCTTTTGTTCTTTTTCATTTGCACATTTGACTTTCTTTCCTCACAATTTCCGTGCCTTTAAGGTTCTTATGATGTTGAGCCATTTATATTTTCACTTAGATGCTTCATATAGAGGTGGATAGGTTGCAATCTTGATCTGAATGGTTGTGAATTCAGCACGTCCACGAGGAGTTCTCATTCGACTTTGTTTACGACTTCAATATCCCTTTTGACCTATAACTTGACTTCAGGTTGGAACATTTGCAACCTCGAACTCAACTTCGGTCGTCGTTCCACCGTTTCATTTTGCCAAGGTGCTTCTCGACACTCTCATTTCTTTGGAGGACACGCTTTTTAGGGTCGTTTTTTATATCACGTGCTCGTTGTCTCTATCCATCCTTAACACTATATCATTTTCTTTATCTGTGAAAGTAATTTGTCAATATACCCCTTAGCCATCTTAACCATGTACCATTATCTTAGTTAATAACTTTTTTATTCGAGACCCTAGTTTTTACTTAGTTTATATTATTTTATTTTTTTTGAGTTTTAAGCATCTATTGTCTACGGGTGCTTCCATTGTCATTGTTTTAAGGTTAATGAATCCTTTAAGGTTTTAAACCATCACGTAAAAAAGCAAAAAGAATATTGACAACTTCAAAATGTCATGTAAAATATTGAATATATTAAAACTAGTGCTTGATATCCATTTGTTACAATCCTTCTCCTTCTCGAGTTTGTCAATCTTGGCAATCTCCTGCTTCTCCTTCTTCGAATTCTTAAAATGAAGTAGTGGGAATAATGAATATGGTGACCTGGCGGTATAGTCCTTTGGATAAACGTGACATTCTTTCGAACACAACCAATGCCTCTGTTAGTGAGCCACGTTCAACGTACATGTGAAGTCTCTTTTTCCAAATTTTGGCATGAATCTCTCGGCCCTTGTTGATGGCCTTAATGCTGCAACATGCTGTCAAGCTAGAAAGAAATGTAAGGACATTTGGCACTGTGCAATTGGATTGCATTTGTTCAAAGCACTTCAAGGCTTCTTCAAAATATCCATTTTCAATATATCCAAAAACCAATGCACTACAAGATATAAGTCATGAAATACCATTTAGAGAAATACTTGTGTGTACTACTCGACCTTATTCAAAGCCCCTGCACTGCCATAGGCTCTTAAGCAGCAAGCCAACATCACAACATCTAGAAGCACACCCTTGAGTCTCATTTGCTCAACACATTTTAGTGCCACAAGTCTAAGGCCGTATTCTACATATCTTGAAATTAATGCAGTCCATGTCATAACATTTTGAGCAGAGGGCTTGTGAAATACTTCCTTTGCTTCTAAAAAGCAAGCAGATTTTGCATATTTATCTACCAAAGTACCGCTTTGTCTGGAGCTGCTGGATCGGCCATCTTTACATGGGTTTGAATTTCGCCATGCAAGAGTTGAAATGGGTCTGAACTGCTGTGGAATGGATCTGCGCTGCTGTGCTGGCACCGAAATCTAGTGCTGGCTTCTAAAGTGTGTATTACTTCCTTTTATGTCTTGACCAACATAAAGTACTAGCACAAATTAAAAAGAAAAATTGAAGAGTATGCAAAGAAACAACCGTCATCCTTTTCCCGCGGAGATTATTGATGCTGCAGAAGATGCAACTGACTTTTTAATATTAAACAAACATGACAAAATGATTATACCAACGGCCTACCTTGAGCACTCGATTTGCTACCCTTTTCTAGCTAGAAAGAACAGCGCCCTACCTGAAAGCACAATACCACAGGAAACCTCTCTTGTTTTCTCAATTTTAAGGCAGAAAAATAAAAATACGAAGTGCCCACATGTTCTCCCAAGTAAAGATTTAGATTGTGCCTTCAATCCAGTTGGATGAGGATATATTTACCCTGGTTTCACGGATCCCGGAGGTGGGAATTCCATTGTCCGGGATCCCCAGCCTTCGTCGACCAAATCCGTTTCGCTCCCCTGTTTCGGGTACTGACACCGGCCAAGTGCTGTCAGTCTGATTGGGACCGTCTAATGCCCCGCCAAATCCCAGTCATGCTTGTGTGGGGTTCTGGAGGCAGGGACCCTATAGGTACGTCCCTCCACAAATGGAATGCTACCACGCTAACATAGGGGATTCCAGAGGAGGGAACTCCCTCGCCAGACTGTAACTTTAATTTGGATTCCTCCTTCTGTGCCCTGCCCTTTCTCTATGATTTTTTGTGGTGGAAGGTGCCCTATTCCGGCGGCAATGGGGCCGCTGTGTCTCGATCTTGAGTTATTAGTGTACCTGCGAGTTGTTTAAGAATAGACCGCATTTTTACTGTTTTTTTTACCTTTCAATGATTTTTTAACTCCTCTCTTTGTTATAGATGGATGAATCTATTAATCTAGAAGTTAGCTTGAACACGTCCATTAACGAAAACTGGGTTGGCCCGGATCAGACAACAAACTCTTCAAAGACATGGCTTCACAAGATGAAGAAACAGAGGTAGAGTCCCCTGGCATTCAGAAAGAAAAGGGTGAAGATCCCTTGCATCCTAGAATGGAGGATCTCTGCAGTGGATAACATGGTATCCGTTGAAGCCGATTTGCAGCATGAGAGCTATCAAAGGGCATTTGGGGATGGGGAAGTAGCTGAAGGGATGCCCAAGGATGATGCTCCCGGTTTTAATAACCAGGAGGGGCTCCCTGATTATCAGTATGATCAGGCAACCTGGAAGGTGCCAAATGGAGGACTGACTTAAAAATTACAGCAGAAAGGCCGAGTTGGAGAATTACAGGTTCAGAGTGCATGGCCTTATTGATATCTACAGGATACCAGATGCTTCTGGGGGTCAGATTGCAGGCAACAAGGTCAGCAAGGGAGATTCTAGGAAGAGGAACTGCAAGAAAATTACTCTGACAAGATCACTGGATCTCGACTTCAAGTATGCCCATAACTTAAAATTACTCTGACAAGATCACTGGATCTCGACTTCAAGTATGCCCATAACTTAACCAAGAAGCTTCAAAGGATAAGAAAATCTCTGCCCAATTGGTGGATGATCAGATAGCCATTGGTTTGCTAGCCCCAGAAGGCCGGGATGATTTCATAAATCTACAGACACAAGAACTCGAAACCCAACATATGCAAATCAAGGAAATTCGGGAGAGGATCATGAAGAGGCATGGTAAAGTTGTTAGTGAGGGAAAATTGTGGCCGGATTTAAAGCAGAAGCAGAACCATGTAAATGGTGATGATTTCAGTGAAGAGATGGCTGCTGCAGGTAAGGATTCCAATCCTAAATTCTCCCGTGCTCAGGATGATGGCACGCAAGCATCCTAAAAATCCCTTGAAGCTCAGTAATACCAAGCCCGGCGGAATTCATATGGCTTCTGCTTCTGCCTCATACTGATAGTCATTAGCTAGCTCCATAATGGGCAGAACTAGGTTCATCTATGAAATCTGAATGCGACAGCTTTTAGTCCCTCTCATAACATCCCCCCCCCCTTTTTTTTTAATCTTTGGTAGATGTTGTACAACATATAGGATTTGGCCATTTTCACGTCATATACTTTAATCCTTGACAATCAAAACCCCCATGACTATCATTCTCTAATCTTTCCGTAATCATGTCCTGAGAATTGCTTCTTAATCTCTGTAATCTCACATTCCCCAATGCATCACCATATCACCCTTATTTCACTTTCATGTCTCTTTGGAAAAGGTGTGTAAATGCGGAAAGGTTTGACACCGTAACTGCCGTGAATAAAATTTCAGCATATTACTCCACGTAATTTATCAAGAGAAAATGTCGAACCAACAGTGCCACCAACCACGCATTTTTTTTTTTAAGGACATCAAACCTTATTGAGGATCCAAGATGAAAGACAAATACAAATGCACAGGCGGGATTAAGATCTCAGAGGATAATCATGATCCACTGAGTAGGACCATCGGCCTATGCATAAGATACTAGCACACCCAAATAAATCTCAAAGATCAACTGGTGCTTGGCAGGAGCAAGGGAAGAACAATGGTAAGCCTTAACAATTCTAGCTTGTTCGTCTTGGAGAACAGCAGCAACAAGAGTGTCTAAGCCCTTAAAGACCCACAAATTTCTGCGCTTCCAGATAGACCACAACAACCACCCTGACGCTAAGTGAAACGCTTGGCTTCGCAACTTGTTCCAAGTATCCGGATAAATAGCCAAGAGGACCTGCTGACTTATCAACGTCACATGAAAAAAAGAAAGCAGCCAAGACCAAACAGGCTGGAGGTGATCACACAGGAAAAAACAGTGCTCAATATTCTCATCCCTTCGCTTGCACAGTGGGCAGAGTGCTGAGAACTGAGGATCGAACCTGTGGACAAGCACATTCACACGAGGGTATCTATGAAGAATCTGCCACCAAAGCACAACCACCTTAGAGTGAAGCAGCCTATCCCAAGCCCAAGTACGCCCCCAACTAGAGGGAGAGATCTCTCCCTTTTCCAAGTTGAATCTGATTAAGAAGGAAATACCCAAATAGTTTGCACAAGAAACCACTACATTTGGCACGTGGCAAAATATCAGTAGTTAAGTGGTAGCATCCACAAACTCTGCATTTGTTATTCTATTTCGTCTGCTGCATGCATCATTGCTGACATAATGCTAAAGGATATGCTTCATGGATGGTTTGAAATGTGAGTCAAACTTGGGGAAAACCGAAAGAACACTCAAAGATAGCGTGCGTCTGGTGGACTTCTTGATGCAAACTGAATAGAAGTGGATAGATAAGACAGAAACATACAAATTGTACAAGAGGGATGCAGATGACAAAGTAGAAATGATGAAGGTGGGATCAACTTCAGTGGCCCAGGAGGGTTTAGCTGTGAAGCATTGTGCGCCCATGACGTCGGTGTCAGGAATGGCAAGTAGCAAGGTGAATATGGTGCTCGGAAGTCTAGAGCATAAACATACACTTGACATGAATATGTATGGGCTTGAATTACATATAGGACGTAAATTGCAACAATGTAGCAGACAAGTACGTCTAAGGTAGCCAGAGATGGAATATTCAATTTGTTGGGTAGCCAAGGACCATTGTCAAGGTGTCCAAATGCCTTTAGGCTGATAACGACCCCAGCCAGATTTGGGGCCCCTTTAGTACACATTTACCGCTATTCTAATCCATCAGCCAATTTGGCGGCAGCCGTAAAATTATCACATTCAGACGATTTGTCCACGTATCCAGTACTTTCACCGGATTGATGGCACGTTGCAGCTTCAATCTGGGAACGGAATTAGGGTTCTGTAGCTATTGAACATTGGAGACTTGAAGAGGCAACTTGGGCGTGGCAGCTTGTTACAGGTTTTTTCTTTCTGTAAGTGGATAGTAAGTCTTCTTTTTAACTTTTCTGTTAGAATTTTTCTGTATATAGATACAGTTCAGCTATTGCTTAGAATCTGCCTTAGAAAAAGCTTAAACAGTTTTCGTTGTGTCAAAAGCTCAGCTCCAGATCCCTGCTTGCTTGATCCAGCTTCCCTATCCACACATGCAAGGCTTATTAGCTTGGTAAGAGTCTGGATCCTAGTTCTTAGTTCATTTCTGCGTAAATCTATCTGGAAAAAAAAAAATGCTGCTTAGGACATCTTCCAATCCGTCCATACTCACTGGAGCCCCATCCCCTTCAGGTTTAAAAGGTGTGGAGATGGAATCTCCTAGTCACCTATCCAAACCATTTTCTTCGCATCCGTTAGTACACTTGGGCACAGTGGAGCAAAACGGACAGCAGTGGGATTTTGAGGGAGATGTTGTTCCTTGGCCACAATTTAGAAGAGCTCAATCTGAAAATGATCTTCAAACAACAGGCATATTATGCGCCTTCCCTGCCAGATTTGTTGCTGAAAACTTCACCATGCAGGAGCAGAGGGTTAAAAGCTTCAAAACTCCTCAGAAACAGTGGTCTCGCAGGACTTCGTTAAGGCGGCATTCGTCACTTCCTACAATTGCATCTACTAGTGATCTCTTGGAACAAATTTTACCTCCTCTTACTGATGTTGTAGAGGCTAGCTCAGATACAGAAATGGAAGGAAATCCACAAGCTCAAAAAAAGCAGCATAAAGGTGTAGAGCATGAAGAGGCAAGACAAATGGGAGGTGCCTCTGTTTCTGGAAGATGGGAAGGGAGATGTTTCAAAGACCAAGATGGCGAGGTTTATTCGGGTGTGAGCAAGGATGCAGATGGCAACACTTTACTTTGCAGCTCCAAAGGGTGCAGGCCCTTGCATGAGTCTGAGAAAGGTGTGCCAATGCTCATGGCTGGAGACCTTGGCTCTGGCAATGGAGTTGGACCAGGCAATGCACATGCCTATTTCAGAGGAATGTTAGATACAAATCCTGGAGAACCCTTGCTGCTGAGAAACTATGCAAGATACTTGTATGAGGTGAGCAGAATTTTTTTAATGTTGAACCTTGGTAATGTATTTTGTATTGAGCAGAATTTTGTTAATGTTAAACCTTGGTGATGTATTTTGTATTGAGCAGAATTTTGTTGATACGTAACCTTAACAACTTATCTGGGTGTCTTAAGAGTTCTTCAATTTGTTTACTTGTTTTCAGGTGCTGCACGATCATTCAAAGGCTGAAGAATACTATTAAAGGGCCATCCTGGCCAACCCTAATGAAGGGGAACTGCTTGCAGAATATGCTAAGCTTGAGTGGGAGCTGCATGGAGACGAAGAGAGAGCTGGGAATTATTTTGATCAAGCTGTTCAAGCTGCTCCAGACAACTGGTGAGTTCTGACACTTTCTTCTCTCTTCTTCTGTAGGTTGAAATAAGATCATGGCTGGGAATTGATATTCTGGTATCTTCCAGCTACGTATTGGGGGCATATGCAGCATTTATGTGGGAATGTGAAGAAAAAGAAGCAGAAAAGAAGCAAGCTAGTTTTGAGAAGTTTGAGAGGTATGCAACAGCGGTGGCCTGAGGTCCAGACTGATGGGAATTTCGGATCTGAAGTGCAACAAGTAACGGCTGAAATATCTTCCTAAGAATCCCATGAAAGGGGGATTGTGTACAGACTTGGAAGGGGTTTGCTTGCTTGTTTGTTTATAGTATCATGAAATAAACGAATAAAATTCTCCCTCAAGTTGCTGCATATGGACAAGAAGCACATCTTCTTCCAAATTTCCGCCACTTTGTGGCTAAAAGCTGCCATTCAATTAATTGTATAGTCTCATATATATAAACTCTGGGATACAGACAGGCACAGGAGCATATTTTTTGTCGTCTTAAGTCTAGTTTATTCCTATTCTTGAAGAGGGGGCTGTATTAGTGCCTTGTAGCTTTGAGTACGTCCTGTTTGTTGTCTTGTCTGCTCTTGTCTTGTCTGCTTTACAGCGTGGATGCTATAATTAAGACCAAAAACATTCAAGGTCATGTCTTTTATAATACATTTTTCTTAATTTGTTTTGCATGCATTGAAGGAGCATTGGTAACCTCATTTCGTATTGCATATCGAGTGGCAAAAGTTGGTCATACATAAAATTTGCGTAATACACACTAGGCCATGATTACTGGCTTTTTTTGGCTAAAATTATGGCACGTAGTTTCTCCGCCGCTCCTTCGCCGCTTCCAGATATTCGCTCCACCACATATTCTCCCCGCCACGAGCACCACCGCCCTGCTTCACCGAGCGCTGAAGCAGAATGAGGAAAAGGTCGATACTGGCCAAAGTGGCCTTTCGAAACCAAACAAAGCCCCATTTTCTGAAACCTATTCGGATATGCTGGAGCGATGGCTATGGCGTCGCCGGATCTAGGCTTCGGCTATGGCGATGGCTACTGGCTTTCCTTATTCTCACAAATCCGGCAGTTTCGGCCTTCTTCAGACCCGATTTATTTGCCCCAAGTCAAATCTGAACTGATTAGGGAACGGTTCTTTGCCATGGCCATGGTTTGCTCTTCAAATGGCAGCAGTCCAGCATTTCTTGCCCCATATGCAGAAAGATTTTTTGCTGAATCATGTGTCTGAGGAATACAGGGATAAAGAAGCGGCAAGGAAAGAGATTCGGCCTCAAGCCCTGGTAGTTCCATCTTTCCCCTTTGTTATATTACTTACAGGCTTCCTTCTTTTATTTTATTTTCAAGCATTCTTTCTTATTTTACTTGCAGGCTTTCTTTTCAGCAAGCTAGGGCGATGGAACCGACGTCAGGTAATTTTGCAGGCTCTTTGTTCATGCTTCGCCGGATCTAGGCTTCAGCCGTTTTATACCACATCGCACTCTGTTTTTGTGCTATGTTTTTCCTTCTGCGATGTTTTTAAACTGTGAAGATGGTTGAAGAAAGAGAAGGGTATTTATACCAGATCATTTTGAGCAGGTTGAAGCAAGGATTTGAGCACTGTTGCGGCAGATCTCGCTATAGCCAGTGGTAAAACTTGTTGAAGATTTTCAATACTGCAAAAACTAGGCTTCCCCGGATCTTCAAACACTCCAAAAACTCCTTAAGATCTTTGCCGGAAGCCCTCTGCTGTTCGTAATCATGGCCTAGATGTGTATTACGTCCCGTAATTGATGGCAGGGGAGCATTCTGCCCTTCGTAGGGCCTCTTGGCGGCACCGCCAGCCTCCGCGGCACTCGCGGCTCCGCCGCTTGTGCGCCGCCTCGGCTGGCGGTGCCGCCTCGAGGCCCTACGGGGCAGAATGGCTCCCCTGCCATCAATTACGTAGTACGAAAAGAAAAGATACCCTTTGATGTATCTATTTCTGAAAATAAAGTTACCCTTTGATGTATCTACGAGCCTCAATGAATCTTTGTTAGCTCCAGATGCTATAGCCTAGTTGTGCTATGGTCAAAAGTTAATGGCAGCATATAATAATCGTATATGTTAGTGACGCACATTTACAAAAAGATTGGCGTGGCCACTGTTCTTTATACCAAAATGGGCGTCCACATTTTGAAGACGCGTTGCAAGCATTTTTGACCATCTTCCAGGCGAGCTAAGATAAATGGGCTTCATTCATTGTCATATCTGCAGAAATCTTTCGGAAGTCCTTTTTACAGTATGATCCTCCTTTTCTTCATTCAGTTTTGTTTTATCATTCAGGTTCTAAATCGATATTTGAAATTTGACCTAAATGTTAATCAAGATCAAACTTTCTAGTTTGTTCTTTATGAAATATCTCTGATCTGATGTATGGATGCGAAATAAATTCTACTTAATGCTAGCTAAGCCATGTAGTTTTGGTAGTTTTGTACTAGATATTTTAATTTTTAATTTTGATTGTACTTGATTCTGCTTAATGCTAGCTAATCCATGTAGTTTTGTACTATTTTGATTTTTAAGCCAGATGATGGTTTTGTTTTCTCTGCAGATGGAGCAACAACATCAAGAGTATGAAAAATGGCATGGATCATTGAACATGGCCATAGCAGTGCCACTACAACAAGCCTGGGACATAGCCTCTGATTTTTTTGGGCTTTCAAAATGGATGCCTGAAATAGAATCCTGTTACATGGTAGAAGGAGATGGACAATCTGCAGGATGTGTAAGGTTTGTAATTGGCACAGATCTAAACAGGGATGATGATCAGAAATCATGGGCCAAAGAAAGACTAATACATTTCGACGCCGAAAATTATACATACACATACTCCTTGGAAGATGGCAACATAGGATTGAATGGTTATGTTTCAACATTTCATTTGGAAAAAGGCAGTGATGGATCAACAGTGGTAAACTGGTCATTCTGTATGAATGCTTTGGAAGAATCTTTAAAGGATATAGTGGTGGAAGCAACTATTTCGCACCTGGCAAAGGCTTTGCAAGGACTTGAAGCTAGTGCTTTCCAACATGAACCAAGAAACATTGAATATGATGCAAGATGATATGGAAACGAATTGAAAAAACTAATCTATTTATGTCATTAAAGTAAACCTGCCCACCAACAATTTTCCTTTGTATGTGGAAGGATTGAGGAAAATACAATTTGCACTATGGCTAAATGGTGTGTAAAATCTTGCTATCTATACAGTAGACACAAGTAAGCTATTCAAAGATGCGGACTCTATGCTTCTAGATCTCAGAAGATAATGTTTAAATGAACCTTCTATGTGATGACTCAAGAAACTAGGTCTTTTACTCAGAATAGAATATGTTACATTGCGTCCGTTCGAGCCCGCCTTACGAGGTGCTACCAGCCTACCAAAGAATTTGTACTATTACATCTCACATCTTCATGCCTTGGATTATGCTGAAGAATGTACATTCATTCGAGCTTTAAATGAACTCCTTCATAGTATCTTCTATGCTAGTGAACCCATTGTTAATATAGTAGTTAGAATAAGTTCATCACTCTCTAAGCTCAATCTCATAGATGCAAGGCACAATCTTGAAGCTGTTTTAGATAATGGCTTCAAGAAAATACATCAATTCCCTAGATATTTCAATAATAACTTTTTTGTTATAATTATTAATTCAATGGTGTAGTATTTCATATACCATTACTTGCTTTTATGAGTTGAGATCTAAAGTTTCTCAACTCTTTCATGAACAACAAATAAACCATCACTATGAGTTGCACAAAAATTAAAAATACGGCTTGGTCCAGCATCAAATTTCATGACGAAGTATTTAGTGGGACAGGATTTGACCTTGTTATGATTGTTGCCATAGAAAATCATGATCTTATTAGTGGCATTGATTCAATTCAGTGATGAATTTCATAAATTATTTTTTTAACATGTCCATAGTCATGTGTTGCTTCGTGTGTAGATTTAATTTATGTTAGTAAGCTTATCAATTTCAGAAATTAATGGTGCCGCTTTTTGTGTAAAAATATGTAAAATCCAATAACTTAAGTTGCAATCTTATTTTTTATCTAGTTTTTTCTTTGGCTTTGATATTAATGGCGCCAAATTCGGGCAAAATATGTATGACAAAATACTGAAATGGGGCCACATTGTTGCATAAAACGTCCAAAAAAAAGACTTAAAAACAATTTTGCCCCTAATTGGAATCACGAAATTTCTCATTTTAATGAAATTGTGCTTGGGTAGGTGGCCTCTGTCTACTTCCTCGTTCCAACTATCTGTTCCTGTTCCGAAGTGGGTGATTAGATGCAAATCCTGCTCCTCCACCAGTACATAATCCACAATGCTGGAGCCACCCGCTGGTTCTCCTGTCTACAAGTGCACCAGCTAGAGGGCGGCCATTGGGCCAGTCCATTGCAAATGACCAAGTCAACAACGCTGCATAGCAACAACAACTCTCTGCCATAACATGTAATCTGGTGGTCATTTGATGTCCTTGGCCAAACTACCTCTGCGGGGTTCAACTGCAAAACATCCTCTGCCAAGGGTTCAGTTTTTGGGACCTGCTCCACCCCCATGCGTGCATTAAAGTCTCCAAAAAACATGACATTGCCCAATTGTTTGTGCTGATGTATGTCGTCATATAGATCGACATAAGGTTCCAACCTATCCACATCCAAATGAGTGGTATAGAAGTTGCTCTCGGCATGTGGAAAGTAGTGTTTTGCCACAAAGAGGGTGTTCCCATTGCCATGCTGCACTTGTACCTGCAAGTAGTGATTATGCCTATCTGTTTTGTGTAGGGAGATTGACTGCGCCAATTTTGTATGATAGTAGCAGGCAACGCCCCATGTCCGCGCTTGCCTGTGCACTCATTGAATACTGAGCAGTGCAGATAGCCTAGGAGGTTTGGCAGCCTGTGCCCTCCATGTTCCTATATTTTCATAAGGAAAATGAGATCCATATCTATTGCAATGGAGTTGAGAGTTTTTCCTTTCTGCCAAAGGAAGCCACGACAGTTTCATGACACCATACGGAGGCACAATTTCTATTTCTCAGCGTGAGATGCAGATGCACGAGGGGTTGTTGCGACCGTAGGGGAGGTAGTGTGTTGTGCATGAGCAGAAGCAATCGAAACAACAAAAGTAGGAGTCATTAGAGGAAAAATAAGATCACTTTTGTTTCATTAAGGGATGTTTAAAATGCCACGTCAGCTTTTTAAACTGCCCAATAAGAGAGGAGCTCCGATGTACTTCATTCCTGTAGTATATGGCATATCCTGTAATCAATGCAGTTGCAACTAACTTCCGCAGTATCATTTTTTTGTTATAACTTTTGATTGAAAAGACTCTGATTCAAATACTCTTTGTAGTAATGGATTCGTCTTCTAACGATCTTTACATGTTATTGTGGTATCTTTTGGGATGTAAATATATAAGAAATAAGAAAAAAATCATACTTTTTAGGGTTTACACATACGACTCGTAT
>JAANSK020257497.1:0-12669 GCA_011763485.2 Isoetes engelmannii | reverse complement strand
TAGATAGATGGATGGATGGATGGATGGATGGATGGATGGATGGATGGATGGATGGATGGATGGATGGATGGATAGATATTTTATCGTCCGCGAAAATCAATTTGGACCCAATACAAAAGGGGGGGGGAGGTAAGCACAAACTGAAACTGGGGGCGAAGCCCCATTATAAGAAACAGAAAAGGGGGACTAATCCCCATCCCAAAACAAACATTCAAGTTTTAATTTTATAAACATCACAATGAAAACAAGCTGAGGAAGACTAGACACCAAACGCCCAAGGATCAGAAGGCCATGGATCACGAATAATAGCTTATCTTCCTCTATACACTGCTCACTTTCTTTACAGATGAGCCTCGTGCATGCGGCAGAGTTCCTCTTTCCTTTTGCCGAGTTGTGTTGGGGTAAGATCTTCCTGCACTGAAAATGCAGTTTCCTTGAGGTGGTTACCATACTTCAAAATGTGCAGACGGGAGATAGCATCCCTAAATTGAACTGGGAGATGACGAGGGTAGTCGGGCCATGGTGCTCCCACTCGACTGGTCGAGAGGATGTCATCTGCTGGTATGCGCATAGTCTGCGAGAAAAAAACGCTCCACCTCTTCCCTAGCCAAAGTGTCATCCTGCTCCACAACACCAACAATACGCAAGTTCAGCTCCGGTGGGTGCTGCTCTCCCCCTCGTGAGCTTCTAGTCTCAGAGGACCTGACATGCGATGCTCGCTGGTTCATGTACTGCAAATTCTCCGTCTGAGTAGACATGTCTAGTCCGGCTACATGAACAGACGTCATGGCTGGAGCTGCTCCCGCCAGGGGTGGGGCTCTGATGTCTGTACTGAAACATCACTGGCTTGTACCGACTCCGATATCAAAACTTGTAGCAACTATATCAGTTCTATCCACTTCTTTATAGACCATCATGAACCCCACCTTCACAATCTTGAAGACCCCAATTGCTGTTAAGTATGACATAGCCCCCTCCCTCGAAATGAATAGCGCACATCTGGTTCAAGAGCACAGGGAGGAAACATTGAACTTGCAAGTCCATGGAATTTTTGATGTCGATTCCAAGAGGCCGTTGCGGCCCAGAGGGACTGAAGTATCTCCAGCGCCCCCCCTCCCTCCCCCCCGAGTTTGCCTGTACATGGTCGTATAGTTGTTCAATAGAACGAGAACACACGAGCCATAAGACCCGTTGCTAGGTGAGTGAAGGCTCCTTGTATGTAGGATGAGGCTTCTTCTTGCCATCCATACCCTGAACTGTTGCTTGATTGGGGTCCTTTCATCCAAGGTGGGCCTTGTACCTATCAGGAACTATCTAGTATCTGCCAGAAGCTAGAGGGCAGTGTTCTAAAACTCTCTCCTAGCGGGCTCCTTTGAGGGCATGTGTCATGTGCGACCTTCGCGGCATTGAACGATCCTCGATGCTAGTCACTAGGGATGGTAGTGTTTAAGGGGCCGCCCCTAGGCAATAGACATGAGGAACTCAGGGTAGAGGGCTGGTGTTGAAAGACAACTCATAAGGGAAAAGACTATAATAAGGGAGCATCTTGTCTTTAAGAAGGGAAAAGGAGAATGTGGCTTCTAGGAGGGGAAAACCATGAGAAAATGACATGCTAGGAAGAGGATGTAAACAACTTGCCTTGAGGGTACTTGCAAGATGTTACTTGATTTAGTGCTTTGTACTTCAGCATTGCCTTTGCCTTGCTACACTTAGCTATAATTGAGCTCCAAGGCCCGTTGGGGTGGTGAACTACCATAATTTGGTTCTATTGCTTGGATCTTTCTCTGGTTTTAGTGAACTAGAGATAGATTATGATGAGCTTTTGTTGTAAATTGGTAAATAGAATTTTCTTGTCTTTGCTATTGTCTTATGGTCTGTAGATTGAAATATCTTTTTTTATCTGAAGAAACCTTGAAAGATGGCTTGGAAACTTAAAAATTACAAATCATTGGTGTGATTCGTAACATTCCCCCAACATCTATTCATAAGATTCTCATCATGGTCAACACACGTGAAATATGAAGAAAACGTAGACTCATAGAGACTGAAATTTGATAAGAATATTCTGGAAAAGTGGCCCCAATGCCTTTTTCCCATGCAATCTGCACTAGCAGAATACACTACACAAAAAAAATTACCAGATTTTTTTATTGGTGTAAAGTATATATGTGAAGATGATGGCCATATGTGAAAAGTATATATGTGCTCTCAAAAATCTATGTTGAACTGATGGCCATAGTTAGAATACAATAAAGGCAAGGTTCTGGCTCGAGCAAGGTTTAAGGCATCCTTTGCATTGCAAATGAGTTCCCTTTCCGAATCCAAGTCCATCTTACAAGAGCCAGTACAATTACAACATCTTCAAAATAATGGAAATTGATCCTTTGTTTTGAAGAGTAGCCCTTCTGGGCATAAGCATGCTACATCCTACCACTTTTGGAACCTGCACTAGGTACTTCTGGATTGGGTATTGCTTCCTTGTTCTTTTCATCAAAATCAATTCAAAAGTTCAAATGAATGTCCAAATCATATTAATTTTCACAATTAAGATAAAGACAATACCATTAAAGGCTAAAATCCACTTTAACGCTTATGAGTTATTGAGACATAATAAAAGTACCCAGTACCAGTGTTAGTACTTTTTAAGATAGTTTTATGGTCCCTCATTGGTACTTTTTATGGTAGGGTGTAGCATGCTTATGCCCTTTTGTATTTCAACTCGGATAGTTATTTGGAATACCTCCTCATAGTTAGTTTTTTTTTACTTGAAGGACGTCAGTCTATTCATTATCACATCATGAATACATTCTACTTCACTTTATTCTACATATCACATGGAAGCTAATCCACTACCTAGGCGTGATACATCACGAATACATTCTACTTCAGTTCATTCTACATATCACATGGAAGCCAATCCACTACCTAGGCGCGATATGCTAGGACCGATTGATCATACTTGAAGCCATGATAACCTTTCAATGTATCCGTCCACTGCCTGGCGTTCAGTCATACTAGGTACATACAATCTTAGGCGCATAAACTCATCAGTGTATGCCTGGACCGACATGTTCTTTTGTTCAAGCCTATGGAAGTTCTGGATCTGTTGGCACTTGTGAGCCCTGGGAACATAGTGGCTCTTGAAGGCTTTAGCAAGCTTCTTAAATCGGCATTTAGACCTGTCAATGCCATTTGCTCGTGCATATCCCTTCCACTTGATACGAGTTGTACTAATGAGGTTGGTGGTCGCAACTCTTCCTATATCATGGTCTGTCATACTGTAGGAATGACCAAATTCATGCATCTCGTCAAGCCATAACTCAGCGTCTACTCCCGACCTGGATTTACCAGAAAACTGGGCAAGCTTTCTGTTTTTCCACACACTTGCCATAGCTGCATCAACTGTCTGCTTATAGTCCTTATGTCTTGCAGCATCAGGTTCCGAGTCCGAAGAGTCCGAGGAATCACTAGAATCTGATTCAGAACTGGAACTTGCAGGTGTCCGCAGGCGCTTTCCATGGCCATGGTGGCCGTTCCCTTCATTTGGTGGGGGTGAAGGTGGTGCCTGCCTCGGTGTTTGACCTTGCATAACAAAAGCTTGCAGCTCCGCAATATGCTGCTTCATGAGAATGACTTCTTGCTCTGGAGTCAGACGTTCGGGGTCCACGGGATTGGCCCAATCGGCATTCTGAGCCCCGTCTACAAAGAGAAAACAAATTGATTATAGATAAGACGTGCATGTGCAGTATTCATTGTATGAGTAACTTGAATAACACATACAGGTCTGACCTATGTTCAAATTGTTTCCCAAGAACTAATGGAAACTAATTTACGCAAAGATATTATATTAACCAAAAATAATGTTTTTGTTAAAACATTCACAATAAACATAGAAGCTCAAGAACTATGTCCAGCTCGAGAAGAATCATGTGGAGGGCTTGGAGGAGGTCGGTAACGTAACAAAGTTGCAGCAAGGTCGACGGCGATGGCAACTTCGGCTGTAAACTCGGGGGGACAATAGGTAGTAAGAGGTGCAGCAGTCACCATCTTCATGCTCATCCACCCGGGCGTGTCTTGGCACAATGCGACCAGGGCTAGATCACGGCGGACCAGCGTAATGGTAAGTTGTTGGCCACTAATCTTCCTGTGCCCTGCCCCTCCGGAGAGTGCCCGTAGTGCCCACCAAGGTGCCTCGGCTTCCCTGGCTAGTTTCTAAGCCACAAAGAGGACCTGGCCTTCTTTAAAAGCTGAGAGGAAGAAACGAGGAAGATGGTTTTGCAATTTTCTGACTGCCCCCTGAGCTGGATGCTGCACTTCCTTCTCAAGGTCAACCGTTAATGTGTCCTCATCGATTTCTTCCTTAACTTCCCGCATTTCCTCTTTGGTGACCTCTGTCAACGGCTCATCTTCCTCATCCGGGCTGTCGGAGAGCTCCGCAACATTCATGGGAGGTACTGGGGATCCGTAGTAGTAAACTCAGCACTATCTGGCTCTGAAGGAGGAGGAGCTTCCAAAAGGAAGTTTCGTAGATTAAGCAAGGTCTTAGCGGGGTCAAAATCATTCGTACGATAACTAAGAGCCTGTTGTACTGGTGGAGGTAGCTGGGGATGCCCACAATCAACAAAGGAGTCCACGCAATACTCAGCAAGTCTATAGAGAATATCAGGCTTAGGCTGGTAATGAGCAAGTCCCCTAGCATAATAAGTCTCCAAAATATCCTCTAAGATAATATACTCTTGCCCATGGACATAGATGGTAGGTATAGCTTCTAAACTGGTAAATCTGTAACTGTGGCCATATTGGTGAGGCTTCTCTTGAGCAAGTTGCTTCCACCGACGGAAATCGTTGATGTCGACGAGCTCATCATCATCTGGGTCATCATCAACCCTAACTGGAGTAGGCTTTACCTTTCCCTGAACACCCCCCATATACCTTCCATTAAAATAGCCAAGGCAAAACTCACCTCAAAGAGAGTGTCGTCCCCAAACCTGATAATGGGCTGATCGTCGGCGAAGAATACCGTAAACGATCTGGGAACCAGCTCTATCTTCTCCTATCATCTGCGCGAGATGATCCTTGCTAAGTTAAAGCATAGGAGGATCACCGATCTTACGGCAAAGAGGAATCATCTCCATTGCATAGAACTCAAGCCATGGAGCATACGCCGGATTTTCTTGCATATTGGAGATAAGATCGACATTGGATAGTAGAAGATGATCAAGGAGGTCATAGGGAATTTGAGGATCCCAACGTTCTCCAGCCTCGTACCATGCAAGCCGATTGGCGGCGTTCATGGGGCTAACTGGTGGCATGATGAAATAGTATGTCGCTGAGGAGCCTTCTTCGAAGTAGGTAGGAACCAAGAACTCGTTGACGAAGTATGTGGGAACCCTAGCTTGTATAGAAAAAAGTTAGGTGATGTCACATCAGTTAACTGTTTTAAGTTTAAAAATAAATTTAGTAATTAAATAAATATTTAATAATTAAAAGTACACGTTTTTAAAAAGGCATATTCACTAATATTATACAAAATGTTAAAATTTGTTCCCTTACAGGTTACAGATCACACAGAATGTAGTACATGCACAAGTAGACACACAATGACTAGGAGGTCTCGCCCCGGATCCGTCGAGCTAACTGGAGGTCTTTTGGCATAATAGTCACTCGTTTGGCGTGAATAGCACACAGGTTGGCATCCCCGAAGAGAGCTACAAGATAAGATTCTGTAGCCTCTTGAAGTGCCAATATGGAAAGGAGCTAGAAGCGGAGATCGGTCTTAAACTCCTGGGCAATCTCTCTTACTAGCCGCTGGAAGGGCAGCTTCCTAATCAAGAGCTCAGTGGACTTTTGATATTTTCGGATCTCTCGCAATGCTACAGTACCAGGTTTAAACCTGTGTGGCTTCTTCCTGGGGGTCTTGGCTGCAACCTGGGGACGAACATCTTCAAGCAGTTGGCACCTTAACCTTTTGGAGTTAGAATGCACAGTGTTTCCAATCTTTTCAAGGCTAGCTGTATAGTTCTTCCTCAACTTCTGAGGAGTACGCTTTTGCCTTCTCTTATTACCATGGAAACGACTAGAACCTTCTCCTGACGGAGCTCGATTTTTGGGACTAGGGTTTGTCTCCTCTGTAGCTCTGCCACATACCTGGCAGGGTTTAAAGCCATGTCTATCTCAATAGGGGTGAGGAACCCATCTGGAAGCTTATCATTGGCTGCTCCCCATGTAAACTGGTGTGTGTTTTCCGAATAAAAATATTCAGGAACTTCGTACAACTCTCCTTCGAAGATGCAATCACCGTTTCCCAAATAGACATAGGCTTGGCCTCTTGTCTTAGGATCACCTTTGAGGGCTTCAAGGGTATCAACAGACTCTGCCCTCTCCATCACACGCATGGCTTCCACTGTGGCTGGTAAGGTCCCCATTACTAGATCGATAGTGGCCAGGTTTGAACCCGTGACCTCGTGGCAATGGAATTTTAAGGTCCCCATTACTAGGCCGATATTGGCCATGTTTGAACCCGTGACCTCGGGTGTGGTGGTTTAAGTTCCTGCCACTAGACCATGTCCTGAAGGGTTTTTTGATGTTTGGTTCTGAGTTGTTGACACAGAAGATACAGAAAGGAAAGAGATTTGATGAATTGAGTTGACTAGAACTTTACTATTCTGAATATCCTTTGACATGATGCCAATCAATGAATAAGTGAACGAACATGAATGGTACACTTTATTGATTATATCCTTATTGGGTCCCCGTGGACGTAAAAATCTATCTATATGTTATTAACTCGTCCTATAACATCAACGATATGTTGATGATGATTTATAACAGAACTTGCATCATCAACGGGATATTGATGACCAGTCTTGCTCCTTATATCTCATACTCCAGAACATAGTCCTCCTTGGTAATATGGCCATCCTTTACAACATTAGCATCATTCAATAATAATAATTCCAACTTTCCATTGTTATGCATGGCCATTGTCACTGCAAGAATGTGAAAATTACATTATTTGCTTAAGAACTACAAAATGTAAGAGAAGGATAACCATGCATACCATCACAACCGCCTATATGCTTCCCACCAATGAAAACATTAGGGACAGTATGTTGGTTGGTCCATTCTGCTAATGCATCTTGGATCGCCTTACCATCATCTGTAATCTTCAATTGTCAGAAAAAAGGGGGAAAAAAGAGAGATGGTACTTCTATATATTAATATAATATAAATATATAAATGAATATAGTAAATAAATATGTGCGATATATATCAATATTGATTGCTAATATAGAGCTATTTTGTTCTTCCACGCTTAGTCTTAATAACATAAACATGCATCTTTGTTTACATTTCTTTTGGTACAAGTAGTAAGACTCTTGAATATAAAAGCCCTATCATGTCGAACATATGACCATAGTAAGAATTCAGAACCTTGTCATGTGATATAGCGTCTATTTTATGTGTATAATGAGGAATGGGATAAGAAGTGGAAAACACCTTGTTGATCGAGCTCAATAGCTTTAGGATTGGCCCCAATGCTTTCGAGAAGTTCTTTGACCCTTTTTGAATAGGGACAATAAGATTTACTGCAAATAAATAGTAGGCTGGGAAAAATGAGGAACACAAGCTCTAAAAATTGGACACCACCATACCTACCTAAAAACAACCACATGATATTGGGAAACCATCTCTTTAGCCTTTGCTAGCGCCATGGTACTCTTATGAGAAAAACGAGGGTTATGTGGCTTATATAATACCGTGGGTTGTGTCATGCAAGTTACAAAGAGAAGGTTCCTGTGCAAATGATTTGGCCGACCCACCAATAAAATAATGGATACGTGCACTAGTTTGGGATGCACGTTGCAACAGATTTCCTCCGAAGGGAACCCTAGGGCTGGATGGGAGAAAAACAGAATATCTTTGCATCTACCTAATGAAAGGACCAGATTAGATGATCAGATGAGATTTAAGAAGGGCGTGTTCCAATCATGCAGACAGAAGAAAGAGGAATCGCGTATTCGTGAGATGAATGAGAAGAAGGATCTGGTAATGAAGCCTAGCCAAGCAACCCCACAGGACACAGACGTTCAAATCAGAGGTAAAAAAGTGTACGAATCTATCATAATAAGTGATAACAAGTGATGTTTCAGAAGAATCGAAACAAGATTTTGAGAGGTTTGTTATTTTATATAAGTGTTTGTCCTTTCTCAACTGCTTCTATTGTTTCTACAGTATGAGATTAGGTTTACTTACATTGTGTCCTGGGAACATAGAGGCCCTTACATAATTGTCATTCCACATAATTTCCTATAATCTGCAATTGCCGGAGTGAAGCTAATGTGGGACAGTTCTCCTTGTTTCCAGCAGTTGATGCATAACCTTGTCAGCCATGTGCTTGCTATCAAAGAGACAGAACTAGCTTTACAAGAACCATTACTTCCCAGCAGAGAGATTTCTAAAGTAATAATTTTTTCTGTGGTTATCTGTCCTGCTCGTTTTTACTGGGTCTCAGAATCGTCAATGATGTTGCAGGCTACCATGTTACTACTCTAATACAATAGTCTAACTCTAATTCACAGGCACTACGTACTGCTCCATGGTTTGTGAAATCCATAAATTGTTCTACGTATGCTTCATAGCTATAGTTTCTATTTCGAAGTTCTAAATGCAATGTATTGCTCTTGCTTTCTAACATTCCATGAAATAAGGTAGATATCTTGTCAAGTTCAATTTCCATTTACTCAATTCATTCAATAAATGAATTGCTGCATATCCATGACATGTCGATGTTAAAAAAAGTTGGAGCAGATAGATGGAGAGTACCAGCAGCTTCTTGCCTTGGCATTTGCAATTATTTTCTGTGGAGTTTACTTCTTTTAAATATGTATATTCATTTTGCATGGAAAATTGTTTTTTGTTAGCAGATAGAGATAACAAACAGGAACACCTGTCTTCTATACTGCAAAGAGGACCTTGTTAAAAAACTTTGAGCTATGGTGACTCTTTTGTACGGACACTTGTTTTCTGTTGCCTGATAGAAACGTCAAGCACAATCACCTGTCTTATACACTGCAAAGAAGACAGTTTTAAGAAAACTCTTAGCTATGGTGACTACCTGCACTATACATTGGAAAGAGGACAGTTTTCTCCAAGTTTGAGCAATGGTATATGCTATCTAACTGCATTATATACTGCACAGAGGGCAGTATTGCCTCAGTTTAGCTGTAACCTTGTGATATATCTTCTTCATGATATCCCTTCATATTCTTGTTGTTAAAATAGCAGCCACTGTACTTTGCTTAGCTGTATCGTATGAATGTTTGATAAGGCGGCTTGTTGCCTTGGCTTTTGTGATTACTTTCTACAGAGGTTACTCCGTTAAGAATAGCTTACTTTGTTGTAATATCAAACACGATCAAATGAAGAGTCTTGTCCAAGTTTGAGCTATAATAGCTACCTTCGTTTAACCACTGGAGAGAAGACAGTATTGGCCTCAGTCTGAGCTATGGTAGCTACCTGCATCAAACACACTGTAAAGATGGGATACCATCTTTCATTTTCTACAGCCCTAATAATAATTTCCATATAACCATGGTTCCTTCTCTTATTTTACTCCATTGTCGGAGTGTAGCCCTCTGAAAATTTTGCTTCATCCATGGTTGTTGCACCAAAAGGAAGACCATCCTTAGTCCTCACCTGCGCAGCTGTAACTACCTTGAAGTTTGAGGAGCTTAAGAAACGTGGGCAGGTAGAAAGGTGCTCATGTTCAGTGTTAGTGTTTGTGCAGTTGCATCCTCACTATTTTGACTCAGACAATAATATATTTAGGATTCGTGAATTAGCAGATTGGTATGCCTGCACCATTTATCTTTTCTCCGTTGAAGAAAAGCAGACTGCATTTCTTATGGTGCATTTGATCTTCTTTGTAGTTTAGATTGTCAAGAGCATGACTCTATTTCTGTCGCTACATTGTTTTCTCTGGCACTTTGATCTTAAATGTAGTTTAGATTGTCAAAATCATGGTTTTATTTCTGTCACTACATTGTTTTCTTATATCAAAAGTTTTATCCTATTGTTCTATGCATTGTTTCTTGTGGTCTGATTGAATCATAAAACATGCAGTGCCTTTATATCTGCATTTTCTATTGCTTTTACGGGAGATTGAATCGTAGCTTACATTGGGAGTAAACTGTCTATGTTATTCTTGATGTGCAGTGCACTGCATAAAGCTTCTGATTTCTTGGACAAATATATCTCTTGATGTCAAACACCCTGTTGTCAGTGAACCATGTGCTTTGGTTTGAATGGCCAACTCAGTCTCAAAATACTATGTATGTTGTATGCTGGATACAATTTGATAGGACATGGTCTCGCTTGGTTCCCAACCTCTGTAACTGTGATCGCAGGTAAGAGTGCAGCTTGATTTGATCGGAGAATCATTTCTTATCTGTTCTCAATCGATTCTCAATTGATGTGCCCTCTTATCTTTTCTCAATCGATTCTTTTCTGTTAGAACTGAGCCTCTTATCTCAATCCCTGTCCAGGTTATGGAATTGCCCCTTGGCAGGCTAATGGCTGCTTCTTTGCCTGCCACAATTTTCAGAATTCTTTTTCTTGTTTACGAATCCTCCCTAAATCCTGGTCCTTTTAACGTGAAGGAGCATGTCCTCATTACCATATTGCCAACACTGGCAGTGCATTTGGAAATGGAGGAGCTTATGTGAACATTATAAAAGCATATTACCAAAGAAATATGACCTTCACTGCTGGTATTCTCGTCGTTGTCATCACAATAAGTTAAAAGCTACTGTTTTGTTGGCATCACCCTAATCTTTTCAGCATTGTAGTTAGAAATTAACCAACAAAAGCAGGAATTAGGTAGGCTATGGTTTCAATACTCTATTATCGTAATGTAATTACTAGATTTTCAAAACTCTATTACCTCAATGTTATTAGTGTAAATTTATTGCGCACAAACATCTTAAATAGAAAGTGCAATTTCTTCTTTGGGAAATTTTCAAATATACCCCTCAAGTTTGCAAATATTCCAAAAAATACCCTCAGAAACATGGTATTTGACTTGAAAGCCAATATCTTTTTTGTGAACGATCAAATATAAGAGTTGCCTTCACGAAACTTGTAGATTAAAGTGAGTCCCATTCAGTACCAATGGAATCATCTAAATTTGAGTCGGAATCTTCAAGTTACAGTGGTTTAAATAAGTGTTATATAAAATAACTCAAATGAGCATAACTTGTGCATTCCAACTCCGATTTAGATGAGCTTGATCTTGTTGGAAAGGCCTCATCCTGATCTATAATGTTTGTGAAGACAATATTTTAATATGAGGTCTCATAGAAATTTTATTACCATGTTTATGAAAATACCATTTAGAGGGTATTTTTGGAATATTTGTGAAATTAAGGGGTATATTTGGAATTTTCCCTAATTCTTTTCCTTCAGAAGTTCAATTATCAAACAAGAATAGTTGCAAAAAAGCCCAAAACAGCACTGTTAAAAAATACTAGCTTGTGCGAGTCTTGTAAACTTAAAGTAGTAAAAACAATATCCTGATGAAGGTGCAGGAGTACCAGTCGAGACCCTTAGTTGATTACTAAGTCTTTCCAGTTCCACTAGAGTCTAATGCTTGATTTTACCTGGATTTTACACTTGCATCATTCAATCTAGAAAAGAAGTGAGACCTAAAGAACTTAAATATAAGTTCTTACTCCTGCCACATATCACTTATGATTGACAGCACATCATTGAGCCATTTGTTGTTACAATGACTGTGAGTGCTCCATGTTTGTAAGAAAATAAGGAGGTAGAGCAGACTCTGGTTATTTGATTGGGTTGTTTTTCCTCATTCTATCAGAGCATTGTCCATATTAGGAACAACTATTTTGTTCTGTGCATTATCAAAGTTCCTCATGCTAGAAGAATCCGTTGTAATAGTAAGTTTGGCAAGCTTCCAAACTCTCAAGCCGAGCCAAATACCCTCTCAAGTTGAATTCAAAGAGCCGAATACTTACCTTTGCCGAAACTCTTTTTTGCAAAATTTATGAGCTAAGTCAAATACCTGGCTCAAAGTTTCATGGAATTGACCCTGATTTGGCTGGCAGTTCCTCAGCTATTCGTCATTTGAGTGCGAGTCTCATCATGTGTGGTGTGTGTCTGAGAATGTGTCATCTAATCGTCATAGGTCCCAGAAGGGATGTTGCCAAAAGGGTATGACGTTAAACTACTAAATTAAATTAATTATTATCAAGCCATTTAGGCCCCCAGACCTCTATGGCAAATATGTACAGAGTTAAGCGCTCATTCTAGAACGTTAAATGTTTCAAAGTCTGATATAATTTCAAATAACATCATTATGTCTTTTCGTTCTTTCCAAATATCTTTCAAGTAAGAACTCAACTTATGTGTTGGCATACTTAGAAGCTCTTTCAATGTAGAAGCATGAACCCCATGTTGTTCCCTCAAATGCACATATGATGCACATTCCAAAAAAGTATGCTTCTCTGTTTCTATCTCCAATTCTAGACAACCAGGACAATATCTGTGAATGTGTGGAGTGCCATGCCATCTGCCAGTTTCTATATGAAGGGTATGTGATGACAATCTCAACTGAGAAATGGTCTTCCGATTATTCCTGTCAATATGTGT
>JAANSK020257496.1:0-22495 GCA_011763485.2 Isoetes engelmannii | reverse complement strand
TGGGGCGGTGGAGGTACCGAATCCCACGTGGGCATGACACGCAATTTGATAATTCCACGTGGGTCGGTCTATATAAATCCTGGGCTAATTTTCCTGTTTGTGCCTGTGGGATATTGCTTCAAGAAAAAGCCAAGAACCCTAATTTGATCAGGGCAAGATCCGGATTTCTGACAGCCTCTGGTTAGCTAATCATGATCACAACATCCCGACCTAGCCTATGCAACACCAAGAAACCCATACCGAGCTAAATGACAAAACAATCGACCGGATTTCCCAAGATTGCAACAGAACAGAGCATTTCTAAAAGGGGGCAAGGTCAAATGCAAAATCTCAAGGGGCTTAGACGTGAATTGAAGACTGATAAGGTGAAATACACACTGATACGACCTTCTGCAAGCGGATTCGACCTTCCTTGCTGCCAAATTCTCTCGATTTGGCAGTAAAGCTGATCAATCCAACATTGGAAAAATACTTTGCTCATGCTTCGTGGACATCGGAAATCATGTGAAACTACTTCTATGAAATTCAAGTGAATGAAAATCCGAATTTGGTAAATCTATTCTTGCATAATCTCATTAAAAGTTGAAAAATATGCTTTATAACCAGTAAAAATAGTTGTTTACTTAAAATTATTGGTAGTAAAAGTCATTTCTGATTAGAATTCAAGCTACAAGTAGTGTCTCACGTTCAGAAAAAAGCAAAAAGCATAAAATCATCTTGGGCCTAACATATATGTCATTAGCAATTGCGCTACTGCTTGTATAGAAGTAGAATTCTCAAAGCCATAACAACTTTTCCAAACAAGAAAGGTTGCTTTTCCAACTATTTCACTTGTCAAGTTATGCTTTGCTTCTAGACAATAGCTCAGGTGATTGAATTTTTCACTGTTCTTCAAAAAATACATGACTGTCAAACTCTGGTGCCTTCTTGCACAACATATTTTCCATTTCTTATCAAGAATACAGCTTGCACGTGACCTATTGAACCATCATAAGCTGGTCTAGTTGTTCCAGATCAAAAAAGAACCCTAGAAAATCATCTGTACAAATTAGCTCTATGTCAGGGACATTGACCATATTTTGACTTGGTCAGGAATGTAAGTTTAAGGGACTTGTTGCATAAGACTTGTAAAAAGGCTCAGCCTATATCAGCTAACACCTTTTGAGATCACATTCATCCTGATTTCAACCAAAAATACATTGTGGTCTGTTTGTGGCATAGTATATAGCATATAGTCTTTTTTCTAAAATTGGGAAGTCAGTGCTAACAACATTTTTAAGCTTTGCTTTTGCAAATTTGAGGCTTAGAGTGGTTGCCTAAAGCAACCTGGAGGTCCTGTACCACTGAGGTTGAGGGTTTGCCAGGAATACCCTCAACGTTAGCTGAGATCGAACCAGTTGGAGCATCGAAAGGGAAGGCAACACATTTTTTTGCCAAGCCTTGCACAGAGTGAATGGCAAAGCTTTGGTGGACGATTTGGCAGACTATAGACGAAACAATGGCATTAAGATTTCTTTTTCTTTTGCACATGATGTGGACAGAGATATATACCAGCATTTGTTTTGAGAATATGAACCTTACAATTTCCTTCTTCCATTTACATTAAAAATCCACAACAAGATCGAAGCATTCACAGGCATTCTGTACAAGCTTTTCTAGCCAGGCAAAGGAAGAACATATCATTTTTATCTTCAAGTACATTGTCATCTGCTTAAAAATTCATATCCACACCTCTATGTTGCTCCATACTGATTTGATCTTGGCATAAGAAAGAAATCTGAAAGTCATTCTGTTTCTGTTTATGTTTCTGCTTCTGCTTCTGCTTCTGCTGCTATAGATGGTAAAAATTGTCATCATATACGCAAGAGATGCACACAGAGTGATCCATCAATCATCAAATGAACTGAAATACTGAGAAAGAACTAATTTATTTAATCTAGACATACTAGATTAGGTTCATTCGTTAGAGGACTGAGATCTGGGGATCTAAATGTCCTCTAAGGCTAAGAAAGGATGCAAACTCGGTTTAATGTCGGTTGTGAAGCTGGCATTGCATAACAGATCATCCACATACCGGATCTTGGCTGGCTCCCACTCCTCTAAAGACGTCCATCCTGTTGAGATGCTTGAAAGATGCCAAAAACGAGGAAGTGATTGTAGAATGGAAGCTCCACTGCTCGAGAGAGGTCGGAAAGGATCCGGAACTGATGCAATGCGCGCTCCTGAGACTGGAATTCAAAAAGAGGACTTTTAGGGTTCCAGACTCTTTCAGCCCCCACGATTCTAAAGCTAGGGTTTTGGGCCCAATGGCTGATTGCCATGTGGCAGTGGGACCTATATTGACATATCCCATAGATATGTGCAATATAATGGTCCTAATGGTTGTGCCCCATGGTACAAGGGTACAACTCCGACTAGATTGGGTACGTGGCGATATACTCGACATGTGCCAACGACATGGCAATATAATATATGTATTCACATCGTATATTATCCTGGAATGCCACGCATGACATGTTGCTACACAAAGTATTGTAAGCAATTCCACAATGTTCATTTTAGACAATAGGGAATGTGTTGTGACATAACGTGGTTATGTCCTTACAAAACAATAGACATATGATAAAGGCAAAACTAATTTAGTTCAAATTCATCTCTTCATTTGTTGCCCCATCTCAAACACCCGACTTCAAACTGGATTGTAGAAACTTCTGGGTTCAATTTAACTAGTCAAAGCCCTTCATCGAATATCTTCGATAACATCCAAACCAAAATCAAATGGACTATTTAACGATCCCCAAATTTAACTTCAACAATAACATAGTTGCAAGGGCAACCCACAGTGCGTTAGCACCTTATTCATCTAACTTGTATCTATTGCAACATAGAGAAATGGACAATCTCTATAGTACTTTCATCTTGCTATCTTTAGTTGGAGTGAGCCTTAGCTCTAAAAGTTGGCAATCCTCCATCTTCATAATACTATGAACATGTTATAGCCTATTTGAGCAAGAATGTAATCAATCTCCCACTTCTTACTAAGAAACGCATCGCTCAGCAAGAAGTCGTGGTTTTTGAGTTGTGTCAATCTGGAAAGAGAATCTGCCGTGATAAATTTTTTATAATCATAGGTGAATTATTATGCATATGTGTGCAGCAGGAGGGAATCGAAGAGGTCGAGGTGATGTATGATCTAATTAGAAGGCTTTCTTACAAAAGCAGGTTGATCATTCTTTTCAACGCATCATTATTTTCCAGAAGAAGGTGCAATTAACAAAGATCTCGAGGCTCTTCTTTGTTCGAGGCAGATTGTATGCATCAACTTTTAGGTGGTGCTCTTTCATCTAATTGCTTTGGCCTTTTCTAAGCACAAATGTAATATGTTACAAATGTAATAAGAAACCCCTTTCCACTTGAAAATAGAGCAACAAAATAAAGTGCATTATTATTTTCATTATTTTTGGTTCAATATACTTACCCTTTCTCTTTTTGTTTGGACTATGTCGTGAGCTGCAATGGGGACGCCGGCCTTTCCGGATCTAGGTCGCCATTGCTCTGTTTCCGACTGTCGTCTCATCGATTTCTTGCCATTTTCCTGCGATGGCTGCCACAAGGTATTTCCTCACCTCCTCTTTACCAGGTCTATCTTCAATTCTTTATAATCTGCATGCCAAATTGCACATACATATATAATCGCTTAGAACTGTAATAATATAGATACCTAACTTGTTAGCAGAGCTGGAAAATCAATGCATCTTATCAGCCATTTCTGCAATGGGTCATCTCCTCACGAATAGCTTGTATTTAGGTTTCTTGAAAATTTTTCACTATACTGTTTTATGTGGTTTAAAAGGAAAAGTCCAAATTGAACTCATGTTAATAGGTCTGATCCTGAGATAATGCATCATAACTTTGTCTATACGTTGCTTTGACTACTATAGGCCTAGTTTAGAAGATCTTTTCATCCGCAAGAAACGATTAAAATGATACTATATTGGTCCTGCTTAAGGGAAACACATCTACTATAGGCCTAGTTTAGTCATGTGACTACTGCTCTTACCCTACTCCTGTTTTAAGCATACGTGCATAAACTAGTTCAAAGCAAATGTACAATGCTAATTGCGCAGTTATAGTTATATCCAGGTTGTTGGAAGCATGAAGGAAATTCATAAAAGCTATTAATAAAGTTTCTATCACATTAAGTACATAGCATGTAGACAATTTAAACAGCATTTCATCTCATGTTGCTGTTATTCAGGTCATCCCCTTGTGCATGAACTAGTTCATTTCCTGATTAGTATATGACGAGAATGCAAAACTAAAGTTCTGACAGTGCCTCCTTCATCTTATGATAATCTGTACTAAATAGGGAAAATTTTAATATGGTGGAACCATCTAACATCAACAATGTCTTCCCACTCTTCTTTGTATAGCTTTTAATAAAGTCATCTTCTTTGTCTAAAAATCATCATTTCTGACTGCAGGTGTTCTGCTTAGAACATCACAAGTATGATAAACACCAATGCCCTTCTGGGTTGAAGGATGTGACTGTCTTAGTCTGCCCCTTATGTGCAAAAGCAGTGCGCATAGTGCCGAAAGAAGACCCCAACATCACATGGGAACGCCATGCACAGACGGATTGTGATTCAAGAAACTATGAGAAAGCTACTAAGAAACCAAGGTGCCCAGTATCTGGGTGCAAAGAGGTGCTTACCTTCTCAAATAAGGTGCTATGCAAAACTTGCAAGGTGGAGGTTTGCTTGAAGCACAGATTTGGCAGTGATCACAATTGTGATGCTCTTAAAAGTCCACGCGCTAGTAATTTATCTTTCAAAGGCATCATGAGAAAATTTGGTCCTGTGTCCAATGAAACCAAAGCAACTCAAAGCCCTTCTCAGAAGGAGAAAAGTGGTGCTCAGGCATGGCGAACCAGTCTTCTAACAGCAGTCTCGTCAGTCAAGAGCAGTGCAGATGCTGGAATGTCAAAACTTGCCACTGCAAAAAATGACATGGTTAACGCTTTCAAGGCTACCACATCTAAAGACCAAGCTAATACGCCAGTTAATGGTGCTGAATGGTGCCCTCGGTGTGGAATGCAATTCACCACGGTAGAGAAATTAATACATCATGTCGACGCAGTGCATTGCAAGAAGTAAGTAAAACGAATTTTCCTGTTTTAAGCAAATTACATGCTGATTTCCCATTAAGTACAGTGAAAGGAAAAATTGTGTAAATAGATATTTTTGGTGGCCCATTGCCCAAATGTTATTACCCTGTGTTCAATTATCATAAATAGATATTCCATTGCACAAATATCATTATTTTTAATCTTTCTAAACATTAATATTTCTTCTTTATTGGATTTCTTTTTTATTGGCATTATCTTAGCCCAAATATTGCTAAGAAACACAAAATCCTAGCCACTACCTTGGAAACTTTAATTCAAGATACCAGGGTACAAAAATACTAGAAACCCTAGTCTTGAGGGCAATATACACATACAGGGTACAAAAATACTAGAAACTATAGCCTTGATGGCAATATACACAATGGTGTTGTCTAGATTAATAGCTTAATGTAGAATCCAATATTTATACGATATTTGTATCAAATGATGGTATACCATCGATGGATGCAAATGTATTGGGTGCAAATGTAATACATGATGATATATATTGATAGATTTGCAATTCACATTTTGTACTAGATAATACACTGCCGGTAAAAATTTCGGCTAAGAATTTTTTGAGGCGGTGCCACCAGGCTCGGGGGCGCCCAATGCACTGTTGGTGGCCAAGAAAAATTCTTGTTGCCGTAATTTTTTTTCGGCAGTGCATTATCGGACGTAATAAACACTTGGTCGAAATTACGTTGGCATGCAAGCTTTCTACAGCTATGGCTTCGTTGCGGTTAGCAGCTACGGCTTGCATAAAAGTTTAGAAGCATGGAAATCGCCAAACTCAGGTATGGCAGTGGAATGCAAGAATGATAGGCCGCGTTGGCATATAAACTCCAGGGAGACCTTCGTTATTCGGCCCCCCTCTGCCGGAAACGTGCCGGAAACTCCAAACCAGGAAAAAAATCAAGCAAAACACGTCGGAAAGCAGCATAAACCCTAAAAAAACGCCGGCAAACTGCTTTTTTTTTGCATTTTCAGTCTTCCCCGCCCGGGGGGGGGGGGGCGAATAACGAAGTCTACCCCTAAACTCCAAAATGACGGCAAGCAGATCTGCAACTTTTCCTTGCATAAACATGGCCTTTGAGAACTGTGTAATGACAAAAATCTACCAAGTTAGTTCATCTTGCTAGAAGAACGTGTTCTGAAATAGCTTCGTCCATCTAAATGCAAGCATTTGAGCCCAAATCTAGCATAGACAGAGGATTTGGAGAGCAAACCCAGTATAGAAGCAAAAAATCCCCATAAACAGGGGGGGATTAGAGAGCCCAAATACAGTATAAACAGATCAAATCTGGCATAAACATGGGATTAGAGAGCCCAAATCCGACATAGAAGCTAAAATTCCGCAGGAGACAGAGGTTCTAAACCCATTCTGATATCAAATCCTTAAAATCTAGTGATTCTTGGAGAGATATGTAGAAGTAGGGGAAATAGCGTAAAAAACAGGAGTGTCGGAGTAGCTCAGCGGCACCGCTCCGTAAACGACGGAGGCATCTCGACCTTCGCCCGTTTGTTGTAGCTAGATGGACCCTAATCGAGCATCTTGTGAGGATGAAGAAGAATAGCTACATGAGCATCTTGTGAGGAAGAATGCTCAAGATCCTCACAAGATGCTTCTTCGAGGATAATACTCACATATCTTAAGAACCAAATCCCTCTGTCCCCCAGCTGCACTTCTGCCTGACCTGCACACAGCAAGGAACCAACCTCATAATAGAAAGCATGAAAGATACTTGTTATGGACCTCGATGGCTCCAGGTCCAGCATGTTGGAAATACATAATCTTGAGATACCAAAACAAAAACCCAATGAGTTGATTTCATGACCAATAATAAAGGACAGATTGAAACTCACAATTAGCACACAACACAGGGAAATTATGTCGGGATCTTATTTTTTTTTTTAACCATGTCTGACAGTGTATATAGGTGCTACACCTGTTAAATACTTCCCCTGTAATCTCAAATTCGTCAACAACAACCTTCCAGTGGGATGAAATTATATTTCTTCTGCCTTTGATCACTCGGTGAGGACCTTTGAGTGGCGGTTGAATAATGAAGCTACCAAAAGATAGAGTGAAGCAGTCGAGATTTTTCTCAACTGTGACAGAGCTAATCGCCCATATGAAATGAACCGAATAGCGAATTAGAATGTGAAACTAACAACGTGAATTAGATGAAATCAAATAAGTAAACTGGATTGAGGGCAAACGAGCAAACCGAGGACTGAGAGGCGCGAAAAGACAGGCTTATTTGGGAGGCGCCTTGGGGCGGGGGAGGGGGGGGTACTTATACACACCCCAGACATTTGGGCGGTAATTCAAGGTGGGAGTTTATTGTAATTATTGTTTCCCGCAGACCGAACCTCCACAGCATGTAAGTAAGGAAAATGCTAAGCTTCTATGTTGACGACACCTGGCATGGGAACGCATGCATGGAAGATGAAAAGGCTGTATGTCCTCGCATTTCTATTGATCGCATGATTTTCAACAAGGCATCGAGTTTGGGATAATAAGTGATCCCACCAAACCTCTAATAGGGAATCACATATAAGACCCTCCACATGCCACGTGCATGGATGAGGGAGATTGAAATTTAGAGCTCTCCGTTAGTATAGGTAAGGAAAAAGTATGGTTTTTCTCCAAAGTTTTCGTACATGAATGAGAGGAGTTATACTTAAAGGGGAGTCCAAAGATGTATCATACAGGGATGGCTGACTAGGAGATTGGATTTTCTTAACTCAGTTGCAATATTTTTTAGTTATAATTATTTTAGAAGATACCACAACTCTTTTGTTGTTTTGAGATAGGAAAAAAAATCTTAGCATGTTTAGTAGTTATACTATCAAGTGTTACATGAGGTTTTTTTAACAAGAAAATGACGTATAAGTTCGGGAGGGGTTATGTCTATAGCAATATTCAAATACCATACAGTAGGGGTTTTTAATCTAAAAAGAGGCGTATACATGGGCTTTTTTACTACCCTATACACGCACGTGGCATATCTTCTTTCTTATTTTAGTAAGCTGTTGGGTTGCGTGCCAGAACGCCACATGTAATGCCACATGCGGCGTTCCCCCTTCTGCTTGTAGGACTTTTTTGGGTTGATCGTCGTGCACTTCAATGCCCGCTTATTTTTCAGATAGAAAGTTATACTACCTCCTGTTTGAAATGGATTTATAGTTGTGGCAGCATTTAGAGCTATGGCGGGCGACATCTTGTGAGTCTAACAATGCTGCGCTTGTTGATGTTTGAGTGTGATTTAAGGGATCCCACCATTCCGGAATCAACATCGTTTTTGAGTGGATAGTTCGCCCTGGCATTAGTGTTAAGAGGATTAATTGAAGCTTCACTGCAGAAGTAGAGAAGGGTATGAGAGGACCTCTAAGCCACACTATCTTCCCATCACCATTTCTATTATGGACATATGCAGGCTGAAATCCAATTGCCAGATCAAGGTCTTTCGCTTACGTTGTTTTGTTGTTTTTAAAATGAAGGCCTAAGTCGAATGTTTGATTTCTTGATATGGTTGTAGGAGTTCACGATCTCTGTTTATTAAACATTTTCGGAGTTAGTACATGATAAAAGCACCCAGAAATGACAATCATACTTTTTCAAAAACCATTTTTGGCTGCAGTCTCACAAACAACTGGCAAATCCCTTGGTAGCAATAAGCTTTAAGGCTCAATAAATTATTTTTTTAGATCTTCATGTGGGGTTTTAATCCTGATGTTGGGCTATTGAAGCAGGGAACGACATCATGGTAGAAGCCACAAGTCAATATGGAAGCCACACCATCTCATGGTACCTTCTGGCATCACTGCACCAAGCATCATTAGATTATGTTGAAAATGAGGTTAATCTCATCCCGTGGCCATGCTTCATTTTGGTGGATTCAAGTCAAGCTCTCAGTTTGAGAATTGCCACTCTATTTTCATTGTGGTGTTTTTAACAAGGTAGGATTATCTTTCTTTTGGTTTTGAAGCTTTGAAACTTATTCACCTATGGTTTGCAACAAAAGCTTTGTGTATAGATTTAGGGTCTGAATCTTGAGCTTTGTAAAACCGACCTTTTTATTTTGGAGCTCTATGAGAGCAGTTTGTTCTCAAGCAAGAAGCATTAACTAGTTTAAGTACTCCTCAAGGAAGAACATAAGGTTTCTTGCCCTGTTCCTGGGGAAATCGACTTGCTGTGAGTTTATTATTTTTTCTACACTCCTCCTAAGTCGAGGCTTATCTAGCAGCTAGCTAACTGGTACTTCAGTTTTTAGTGCTTCTACTTCATCAACAGAACATTCTATTTGGTAGGTCCTTGCAGTTCTATGCTGGGATGCACTCTACTATTCTTTGAGACAATGAATAGCACATTGTAAGCTATTTTTAGTTCTTTGATTATGGTAAAAATTGAAAAGCTTTGTTTCTAGGTGTGACGGTTGTTGATCATCAAGCATTTCTCTTCCAACTTTAGCAGGCTTGAAACTAATCTAAATTTGTAAATTGTCATTGAAAGACAATAAACTTTCTTTGTGCTATTGCCTGGTTTGCTTACATTTGTCTGATGTGTTTTCACTAATTTTGTTGTCTTATGCAGCTTGGATTCAGAATGAAATGCTTGTATTTGGAACTTCAAAAGAAAACTGAGAAGCCTGCTGGAGAAGGAGGCATGGGTAGGATAATTTAAAATGGGCAGAACAAGGTACAACTGATCCTAGTCTGGTCCTGGAAAGAGTAAACTGCATGGACGGACATGTCAATTTCAAAAAGGGCATTCGAAGTTTTAGACAAAACCAGTCGCTTCCTGCTTCGTGTAATGATAGAAGAACTAGGTTAAGAAGCAGCTCACCTATAAGAAGCTGAAGTGTAGGAGGAAATGAAATGGCATTGAACTTCACTCCTTTTGCTAGACATTTGTAGCCAAACAGATTCCTCTTTCTGTATGGATCGAAAAGCAACAACCGAATTCAACCTTACCCTAGAATTTAAGAGCTCGATATCTGCATGTGGCTCTAAGACAATACAGTAGCCAAGTGGGGCTTCTATTATTCGCCCTTGATTAGCAATTGAAAGAGATAATCTCCGCCATTGAAATTGTGGGTGAAAATGAAACCATGCAAACATGGAATTAAACCATTAGCAAAGTGAAATTAAAACATAAAATACAATGCGCACTCCAGATGTACGCGTCAGTATGTCGTATGAACTATGGGCACCAAATCATTGGAAAACCATATGAAAAAGCCATACAAAAATACCAAGGAAACCCCATGTTATCATGCTAGATATTTGAAATAGACAAGGTAATAAGGAAAACCAAAACAACTACACAATAGAATCCCATCTTTGCCTGCAGATTTTTAATACTCTCTTCATGAGGATCTCTTATATGAAAGCTTGCAATATATTTTATGCTAATGCTAACCGTTATATAAGTACAGATTACCAAGAGCTGAATTTACTGAAACCTACTCTCTAGTAGTGTGTATGTCATCCGTTTGCACTCTTCTTGCCATGGCTGCCCATTTTTTACTTGGAGGTATATCAAATGGATGTACATAATGCCTTTCTCAATGAAGAACTTCAAGAGGAAGTATATATCTCATAACCCACATGTTACATTCGGCCAAATCATGAGAATTTCGTTTCTTGACTGTATAAAGATTCGTCGGCACAAATGCTGATGGTAATGTTCATAATAAGAAGTGGGAGCATTCTTTGTAATTACTGCATTATACACTGATGATTGCATTTTTGTTGCAAATGACAAAGTTTTTCTTGACCAAGTCAAGTAGCTGACGTAAAGGAAATACACTATTGTTTAGGTGTTCAAGTTGTGAGAGACAAATATGCAGGTTGGTTAAAGATGATGCAATTCAAGTCCCGGGGGATCCACCTTCTTTATACAAGACATGCCACCTGCATGTATAGGGTAGCCAAAAAACCCCTAGTATACGTGTTTCTGATAGGCAATTTGAACCCCTTTCCATATGGTTTTATAACTAGAAGGACGTTAAAAAACCTCTATGACCCCTAGTATACATACGGAAAAGGGTAAAAAACCACCCCCTCCCATTCATGCACGTGGTTTTGACAGGTTCCATAGGGTGAAGGCCCCTTGATTCAAGTACGCTGAGGAAGTATTGGTCAGATTTCAGATGGAGGAATGTATTGCATGGGCTACACCAATGGACACTGGAATTAAGCTAACTAAAGAAATGGAGTCAGTAAATAATGAAGAAAAGAAAGAGGTGCTATATGTTCCATATAGACATGTAGTTGGAAGTCTCAATTATCATATTGTAACACGTCATGCTATCTCTTTTGTAGTTGGAGCAGTCGATCAACTCTTAGATAAGCTAAGAAAGTAATATTGGTTAGCTATGAAAAGGATCATGAGATATGTGAAAAGCACCAAGGATTATGTGCTGACTTACAGAAAAAGTGCAAACCTAAGTGGTTTCAACTTACTTGGATATACTGGCTCAGACTGGCAGGAGAAATAGACAGTAGGAAGTCCACTTCTGGTTTCATGTTTCAGCTTGGAAGCTTTGTGATTGCATGGATAAGTAAGTGTCAGCCAATCACAACATTATCCAGTACAAAAGCAAAGTATATAGTAGCCACTTCAGTTGCTTAGGAAGCAATTTGGTTGAGAAGCTTGCTACAGGGCATTATGTTAAGTTTTTTCTTTTTTAGAGCAGACTTGCCTAACCCCTGCTACAACAATTCCTGCAATTCTAGCCCATCCACCTAGCATGCCACATCATCTACTTTTATTTTTTGTCGTCGAATCTCCTTAATTTCCAATCTGGCTAAGAAAATTAGTTAGGTTGTGGAATTCAGAGTGTAACAGAGATGCGAATGTGTACGGAAAGCCCAGATTTATATGGAAGTAAAAACCCACTAAGGTTTGGAAGAAACCCACCAGAAATTTGTACTAATATCTTCTCATTGTGTCCCATGCAATCAATACGTATAGTGTCTTTTATTGTCCAACTTCTTTCCTATTTTATTTTCGTTATTCTATTTATACGAACATCGAGGCTACACCCCCATCCTATTTATAATTGATTGTGTGGTTCTTTTTATACTTCAAAAATACAATTTTGCACTTTATGGTTCAGGTCATTGGTTAATATGGGAATAATATGGATTCTTATAGCCCACAGTAGTCAGCTGTTATAAAAATACTAAAGTTGCGGACAAAAATTATCAATCAACAGAATAGTAAGAGCGCTGGGTACCACCTTTGTTGTTGCATATATCTATGGTTGAACATTGCGTCATAATTTAGATTTACATTCACAATGGTCACCTCATTTTATCATTGTTCGTCTAAGTCATGCGCTAAAATATGTGATTACTACCTTCTCCATCTACATTGTTTAAACTTAACACAATGATGACTTAATACAATGTTGACTAAACACAATATTTGGTAAAGAAAAATGTTCGTGACGGCCTTGATAAATTTCTTAAAAATATAGAAGCCTTAAAATTAATAAAAAAGGGCTCTACTAGTCCAACTAATAGAATTTTCTAGTTTGGGTATGGAATACCTTCTTCAAATGGATATTTCGCTTTTGTATTTAATATAAATTCGATTTAGTTTGCATAAGTTAGTCCTCGTATTTTAGAGAATTGGTTTGGCGAATCATTCTAGTGGTCCATGTACTTTTTGCCATCGTAAGGAGTATAAAAGCAGACGTGGATTAAATATTAACTGATTATGGAGGTCTTATTTCCTTGTTTACCATAGATGGCCCTCCTTTTAGGACTACAAATTCTAGAGATAGAGATCAAAGTAGGATATCAAATTTTCTCATATACATCACTGCGACAATTGTGATATGGAACACAACTAAATAATTTTCTATATTTAGCTTCCTTCCACATTCTCCAGCTGGTTTGTAGTTCATATGCATGCATAAGTGAGTCAATTGACCAGCATATGTTAAGAGAATTATTTCGGCCAGACATTCTAATGGTCCATATTCCTTTGGCCATCACAATACGGTACAAAAGCCAACAAGGAAGCTTCAATTACAACAAAAGGACAAATACTATGCTGGTGTTCCAATCCAATCCAACCACCTTAATAACAAGGCCAATAAAAATTGAACCTTAGGTACAATTAGAATAGAATGTACCAATCGCCACATAAAGCATATCCCTTAAGAGCCGCAAACCACGTGATTTTCATTTATTTGTTATACTTCGTGGCATACAGAGAAGCCACTGACTGGATCTGACAGCCACTGTTGTTGTGCCACGTGGAAGAGCCGTCTCAGATATGAAAACGTCATCAAGAGAGGAATCCAAATCAATACCCTTTATTCGCTTGGCACCCTTTGAGAGGACCCAAATAAAAGTGAAATAGCCGGCTGCGCTATTTACGGGAATTGAAGCTTCCCATTCCTTTTTAATACAAATCCAGTGACGGTTTTAGAGCTTAATCTGAGTCATCGCATGCAATTCTGCTTTGATTTCTGTTCAATCTGCTGGCAAATACGAATTCGGCAATCAAGCAGTACTCTTCGCTCTGGTAAGATCTCTAGACATGGGTTCTGAGTGTCTCATGATATCTGAGCTAGATGAGAGAACAAGGAATGAGTCTCAGGCTGAAGCTGTGGGTCTAAATGATGGTATTGCAATAAATATTTCCCTTGAAGATGAAATGGAAAAATCTGTTTATCTAGAGCCAAGTTTACAACTTGAGCTCGAGCAGACGGAGGTAGAATCCTCTATTTTCAAAGATGTTCTAAGTTCTAGTTTGGTTTCAAATGCCAATACTACTGAAAATACTTTCAGAAGTCTCTTGTCCCAATCTGTGAAAGTGGAGACAGCAGAAAACTCAAGACCTGCAGAAAACGGTTCTAATTCTGGAGAATCAAAAGAGGTTCAAATATGTGACAATGGTACTTGCTCGTTATTTAATACAGCCCAATTCAGGATGTTGTCTAAACTAACTTGCCCCCATGCTTGCTGCAGGTCTTGAGCTTTCTCTATGTCGACATCTCTTAAGGCAAGGTATGGGAATTGAAAAAGCTGCCAAAGTATTTGATTGTGAGAAGGTATCTCTAGAAAATTTTAAGGCCTTAGAAACATCACCCATGAATAAGAAGCTTGTGGCTCGTGTTGGGGGCAAATATTATCCTTCAGACATTGCTATGTATATCACACTTGGCATGCTTGCTTATGGGCAAGTAATCATACCACAAAATACTGATGCCATCAAAGTTGAATGCCCTGCAGAACCAACATCAGGGGGCAGTTGGAGACTGTGGCCTCCCGTTTTACGCAAACCAGGAATTCCTTAGTTTGCAACCCCCAGGTTCAAACATTTTCTGTCACGGTTCAAAGTATTTGTTAACAGAGAAATTTACAATACCTTTGCTCATTAGAAGGTACTTTATCCCATCCAGCACATTTTAGAACCAACTCGTATGGATAAAAAATTGCATACAGCAGGCGGTCATATCTGCTTCATGTTTCTACTTGCATTGAAGATCTGTAGATCGGGTGGTGATGAGATGAGAATAGGGACAAGCCTTGGGAATGACAAAATAAGAAGACTTGGATATCTAACTTGAAAGTTATTACCAAACATTACGTGGGATATTATTTTTGTTCCCAATGATTACCTGGGAATTAATAAATACCTTTTCAACTGCTCTCTTTCATTAGTTTGCTTTCATCTCATTTATCTTCATTATTAGTTTGCTCTCATTCGAAAGAAGCACTTAAAATGTGGGGACTAGAAATCTACAATGTCCAGTTTCTATCACAGTAGCTGATTCATACTGATTTGAAATGAGTGCAGCGCAATAGCAATATCAGCTTGGAAAAAACCATCCTCCTTATCATTATTGTAACCAATGTTCCCTCTCTGCTCAGTGCTGCATCACCGAATGAGAATTTCAATAATTTCAGTGCTGCAACATTTTCTTCTTAATTTTCTTCATCTCATGTTCAAGTTCAACAATTTAAGTATGGCAATTGCTACATACCTGGTATCATTTAAGCACTATAATGTGGACATTGAAAAAGCATTCCTTGGTTGATACATTGGCTCCCTCCAACATGTATTTTCTTCAAATACCTAGAACAAAAATTACCCAAGACATACCATTGTACACGCAGTTACAATAAATTTCCAAACCGTCTTAAATTCACTACTTGCTGTTTATTTTGATCTTCTGTGCAATTTAAATATGACCATTTCAGCATAGCTGGTCACATACGATGCGAGGTATTGAAAGATTGTCTCATTGCTTCTCTCATTTCTATAAGCACTGGTATCTTGTAGCATCTTTGCTACAAAGTCCTTTCTCATGAAGCCTAATCTGATTGGATGACTATATTACAGTCTGGCCATTCGTAGATCAGCGAGACTTAAACTATAGCAAATGCAGAGCTTTCAGAGAAACCTCCAGCAAAAGATGCTTCCCACAGCTTATGTTCTGAAGTTGCTTCAGTGCTTAACCAACTACTTTGCATGCTGAATTTCACATTCACTACAGACCGATGAAATTGCCTAGGTTATGAAATTTTGGAAAAGGACCTTGATATGGTCATCTCCCTGCATTACGAGGTAGATTTTTTAGAACAAAACCCAAGCGGGTTAAGTGCCTTTGATACCCCTGACACATGGAGAAAGATGAGGAAACAAGCATGATGGCCAAAATATTAATGAAATTTTGAGAACTTAAAAGGGGTGATTTGAACTAATTTACATCCTATTGTCCCAACACAATGTCCCAAAAAACATTTTGATGTAAGCTGTGGTAGATTTTAAGAAAAACTGGAGATTTGAGATTTATTCAGGTAGCTAGGTTGAAGACCAATGGATCTATCTGATAGCTAGTTTCACATCAGATATGGTCAAACTGAAATGATGGCGAAGAGAAAAACATCATAAAACGAAGGGTTGCCTATTCAACAAAAGCAATCTGGTGTATATAATGCTTCCTTTGGGAGATCGGCAAATACAGCAGCCATGAAATAAACTAACAACATTCTAAATGACAAAGCGGGTAGTATAATCGAACCAAACTGAATTACCAGAGCAACTTCCCCGCCTTCATTCCTGCCAAGAACCTCGACCGCCATTCATGCCATCCGGGAGAGTTTTGACACTACTGATGGTGTCACAATTTAGGGTTGCCAAGAGGATGCCACATCGCCTGCCAACATCCCTTTGTCAAATTATAAGGTTTAAAGCAGAACGAATTTAAAGAACGCGGCATAGACATAAGTTGACCTGTTTGCTGACATATGCTTGTTTGTCATTTCGTTGCCATTCCCTAAATGGTCATATTATTGGTTGATAATCGGCATTGGAGACAAAGTTGTAAGATGATGGCTTTGGTGGAAAGAATTTCCCTTCTAACCACCTCTTATATGTTAAAGAACGCCTGGAATGAGTTCCAAGTTTTAACACATCCTCTACTCTACTCTTCGAGGATCACCATTCAGTTTCTGATAAAATAAAAGTATTCTAGGACGCTATTGTACAACTTCAAGCCTTGTAATCCAACAAATAATTTATCCAACTGGTGCTCCTCCAGAAAAGATTTCAAGTTTTCAAATAATTAATTCCATGTTTTTAACTGAAGTTAAACTTAAAGCTTCCAACTTTTGCATCTGATACACTATCCCAGAATGAAAGCTTTTGTTTCGAAAGCTTTGATTCTGAAGTTTTTTGTTTAAGAGAGTCTATTGAACCAGGAAAAAGCTCCTCGTACTTTGTTCTAAATTTTGCATGCAAATTTGTACGGTCAATTGTGCCAGAAACCAGATCCTTGGAGTTGGGTCTGCTCAAAAATTCCAAAACATTTAACAAATTCCGCCTAAAGAAAAACCATATGAAGTCAGTTAGCTAACAAAACTGCAGGAGGACGAATAACCCCAGGATAAATGTAATACCTGCTAACGTAATTCTGTGTAATTGCTATAGAATCCTCCAAATTGATTACCATGTGCCACCAGCCATTTGGAACAAACACTAGCTCACCCTGCCGACATATGCATTCAATTGGTTTCTCCTTTCTGCGCTTTGTTTCTTGGTAGAAGTTCATGAACCATTCTGTGATTGATACTGGGGCAGCAACCTCTGCTCCATCTGCACTAGGATAAATCCCTGGAGGTACTATATCTGGAGGATAAAGAATCCACTTCTTAGAACCTCTGATCACCGCATTCCATGCAGAAGTGCTGTTGGGATCAATATGGAAAGAAGAACCAGATCTTGCTGGTCCCATTATAAGCCACCGAAAATCTGGTCTATCATTGCCAAGGATTGAAAACAGGTCATCCTTGAAATAGACTGGAATGTCATAATCTGCTGCCAACTGTGGACATTTTTTCCCAAATTTGGAATCAAAAATGTATAGCGGCCGTTCTTCTTTAACCTGATCTGCATACACAAAGTAGTCTTCCATCTTCATGCTTACAGGTCCTGCAGCCATTGACACATTTTGTGCATGTTTTAGCAGGTAATCCCTATCCCATTTTACCAATGCAGGCCAGTCCTCAAGAGCATCCGTTATAAGTACAGGTGTATTGGGTTCCTCAAATTCACTGATAAACTCTTCCAGGGACAATTTACTTCTTCGTTCAATGTTGTCTCTCATTAGCCATTCCTTTTTTATTTCCAAACTAGCACAGAGCCAGCTTTGGAACAAATAATCAGAATAGAAGTGCCTTACCTGAGACAAGGAAACACAGTTTATGTTCATACGTTTAGAAGATACAAGACAAAATCCTTCTTATTATACTAATAACAATAATAATTGCATACCTTGAGGGGAACATGATAACGATGATGAAAGCCTGGATACTTCTTTCCTACAAATGTGTCCTTCCAGCACCCCTTAAAAGTAAATTCTCCCTTCAATTCTTCTAAAACCAGGTTTCTCCAAAGATTATCCTGATGGCAAAACACATACATGGCTCTGCTAACTAAACTCAAACATCCCAAATCTTTTGCACTCACCAGTCCAAGAATGTCACATAAAACCTCGTCAGTTAATACGTGAAGACTTCCCAGACCACTATCTCTAGCATTACCTTTAGACGTAAGAAGCATGTTGCCAAGGGGCTGCACGCCGTAGCCATGAGTGCCTCTCTCTAAACAGAAACCATTGGGTCCATCTAGTTCGGAAGTGGCTGTTTCTACCTTGTTCTTCTTCCGCTTCTTTTTCTTCCTCGTCTTGTCCATGGCACACATGACGATCTAGCGGATTCGGTCCTCTGGGTTTAATGAAAATATTAGGGCTTTGATACAGGACCCGGTATCGACCAGTTAAATAGGATAGGTTGCATTTTGGTAATAGGTAACCGCCGCGTGGAGGAGTTTCCGCCGCAGGCGCGCCGCCTGGGAATTTCTGCCGTGGAAACTCCGACACGTGGCGATTGGCTTACGTAGTCAACGTTGGCCCATTTTGTTCCAATGTGGCCTTTAGGTGTCGTTTACGTGGCAAAACTGTTATTGCATGCGTGTCGTTCACTTTTCGAAGGTCTGGCTATGGTGACGTAGTCCGTCGACAGAAGTCCGTTTTCGCAGGCGTTGTTGTGGCGCTTCCCGTCTTCTTGTGTTGTGTGGAGGCGCTAGGGTTGTGGCATCATTTTGATACTGTTTTGGCGACATTTAGAGTTGGTTTGCCCTGTTTTTTGCATCTCTCCGTCGACAGACTCGTTTTTCTCAAGATTTTGCCTTGATGTTCCTTCCTTGCGAGGCGCTAGCTTGCGCTTGAAGGTTCTTCACGTCTTCAGTTCTTCAGTTCTGCTTTCAGCTCAGTTTTCAGTTCTGCTTTGTTGCTTCAGTTCTTCAGTTCTGTTGTGTTGCGACGTTCTTCAGCTCAGTTTTTAGTTGCTTCCAAGTGTTCTTGTTTCATCTGTGCCAAGACTTCGTGTTTCTTGAAAATCTTCTTGATCCTGCGAAAAAATCTTGTTGCTTGTTCAAGATCTGGTTGATACTGCGAGAACTTGTTGAACATCTGTTGGCTTTAACCTTCATAAGCTTCATTTCTAGCTTCTGCCATGTTATTTTTTGGTTTTTTTAGTTTCTAACTTGTTTTCATAGTTGCAGACTGTACAATTTGGGGTTTCTTGAAGACATTGGAAGTAACTTGAAGACATGGTAGGATTTGTAGAAGATAATCGAGTGTTTTTATAACGAACTTTTGCTTTGTGGCTTGTTTCTTGGTCTTCTTCATTTTTATTTGTTTTAATTTATTTTTACAGGTGCAGGTGCAATGGCTGATGAAAAGTCGAAAATAGGTCTCGTTATGTTGTCTTCTTGTGTATTGCTTTGCATGCAGTTATATCTGACTGCATTCAACCTAGCAGACCTTCATTTGATTTGGTTTGGTTTGTTTCTTCTTTTACAGTTTAGTTGTAATGGAAGTGTCTGAAAGAAGCATTCACGGATTCTACCACATTGTCAATGATCCAGATGATGAGCTGTTAAGAAAATCTTATTAAAATAATTGAGATTTGATTTGAAGGAATTCTTGCAGGCTATTTCAACTAATTTTTAGTCTTGCAGGTTATTCCAACTGACTTTTATGAAGCATATTTGTCCCAAATGAAGGGATATGATATTATAATCAAAGGTTGCGATGGCTTTGATTGGTTAATAAGCATACACAAGATTAGAGGAGGAGGTACATCTAAGCTGGGCCCTGGATGGAAAAACTTTGCCGGTTCACATGGGATTGAAGGAGGAGATGTGCTAACATTTTGGCTTGTGGCAAAGGCAAAAATGTGCATTGAGATATTTGGGAAGGATGGGTGTTTGAAGCAGAGTTCTGGACCTGTGCATAACTATTTCTTGCCTTTACAAGTAAATTTACAAAGAGTTTCAAATGTTTCTTCAAATGCATGAACTTCAAATGCAAGAACTTCAAATGTAGGAACTTCAAATGCAGTTTTTGTGTAAACTTTGTGAAACTTTTGTGCATAAGATTTGTGAACTGATATGATCTGCATTATCTAGAACTTTTGTGAAACTTGACTTTTTCTGTAAAACTTGACTTTAAAACTTTCTATAAAACATGTGTATTGAACTTGTCCTAAACTTGAATTCTACTTGTCTTAAACTTGTATTCAACTTCTCTTAAACTTGCATTTTTTATGAATTAAATTTTATTTTTTAAATGCTGGTGGCGCCGCTTAAGCTCCGCCAGGACAAAAAGTTTCCATAAGGGAAACAAAAACCAGAAAAAAGGCGAAAGAATAGTTCGCTCTGTGCTCGTCACATAGCTTGCACTAGTATTCTTCAAAAAAAGAATTTTGTAACACTAGTGTTCTTCAAAAAAAAAAAAAAAAAAAAAAAATCCTAGAAAAATTGGACCAACGTTGTTTACGACATTTTAGCAAAATAGGGGCTTGCATCACGCAAGCGAACAAGTTCCTTTAACACCGTGCTCCTCGGGTTTTCATGCCTAAAACAATCATAACGCCCTAGGGCGCCGTAAGGACTTCACCTTTTTGCCCAATTTGATGGAGAAACCCCTCAGAGCAGGGTAAGAGCGATAATGCCCTGGTCCTCGGGCGTTAATGGGAATAAATTCCTCGGGCAATATGCCCATGGCCAAAATAACAAGGGCGTGCTCGTGCACGGCCGAGCCATTTTGGCCATGGCCATATTGCCCGAGAATTTTATTCCCAAAATGCCTTTTGGCCAGAGCGAAGCTACCCCATCATATAATAAGGGTGTATTTGGATTTCCCTAATGCCTGCGCACGTCCGAGCCATTTTGGCCATGGCCATATTGCCCGAGAATTGTATTCCCATAACGCCTTTTGGCCAGGGCATTATCTACCCCATTATATAATAAATAAGGGTGTATTTGGATTTTCCTAATGCCCTTGTCAACCAAATGCAATTGTATTAGCGTATTGACCAGAGAGGCCTTAGAATTTTTGTGTAATTAAGTTGAATACCCCACCTTCGGTTCTCGATCGATTGGACCGCCGACATAAGAATTTCCTTGCACCGAAGGGAAATTTTTTCGTCAACACACTGCTAGAGCAAGCCCTTGCAATCGGTGCGATCGGCTGCCAGAGCAACTCGCTAGTAGGGCAAATAAATCAGCTCTACGAGAAGGAAGAATCTGACAGTAAATTAGGCTTTTTTGAGTTGTGAATTGCTTTGTTAGACCATCAGGTCTATAAGACAAATTACAGCCATATAGCTTATCTAAAACAAAAAAATCATATAATTTGGCAAGTACTCATCATAAACCCCCCCCCCCCCCCCCCAACACCTAGATTCAATAACAACATGCTTAACTACCACCTCCCACAAGGCCAACATATCAATTAGAAAGCTACCTACTATAGTGGCTGACATGTCAAAGAAAGTATACCAAAGCCAAACCTGTTGCTCAAGACCTGATATGCTGGGTAAAATGATATTGCATATTCTTCGTCTTCTATTACATATTAACCTACATATTAACCACATGCCTGACATGTTCAGTAATCCCTTTGGATATTATACCATCTGCCAACTTCCACTCTTAGATGGTGTGCACTCAGTCCTGACATGCCTTTTGAGGTTCTCACCCAAGTACTTCATTGTGTATAGTGTTGGTTTCATCTTCTCCATATATTGCAACATTTTTTTTTTTTATGTTGAAGGATGTCAGTTTATTCATCATCAGATCATGAATATATTCTACTTCACTTTATTCTACATATCACATGGAAGCCAATGTACTACCTAGGGGCGATCATTCCGGTAATCCCTTTGGATATTATACCATCTGCCAACTTCCACTCTTTAGATGGTGTGCACTCAGTCCTGACATGCCTTTTGATGTTCTCACCCAAGTACTTCATTGTGTATTGTGTTGCCTTCATCTTCTCCCTATATTGCAACATTTTTGTTCATATTGAAGGATGTCAGTTTATTCATCATCAGATCATGAATACATTCTACTTCACTTTATTCTACATATCACATGGAAGTCAATGTACTACCTAGGGGCGATCATTCCGATTCTACCTTAGGAGCTGCTTTGCATATGATTTATCCATTACATATACGGCAGATTTAAGGTCTCTAACCACGATTTCACTATTTTGAACTTATTCCACATTTCATTTTTTTTTTTTATTGTCGGGTTTGGTCAAGATTTTGCATCCTAGTTTTTTTTTGTATATGAATTGGGGACCATATTGTACCATTTTTTATGTGCGTTGAAAAAGGAAGACAACAAAATCATTGCAAAAAATATAGTGTTTGCTAGAAAAAACCAATTGTTGGAGCAATTTGCTCCAAAATATATCGATTATAATCATCAATGTTATG
>JAANSK020257485.1:0-12670 GCA_011763485.2 Isoetes engelmannii | reverse complement strand
GGGATCCTTTGTACTTAACTTATATCTGATCCATAGAGGGATCTCTGTATTGTAATTCTTCCTATCTGATTAATACATAAACTTCGTTCCTTCCGAAAAAAAAAAAAAAAAAAAAAAGAGCCAACCTTCATAGTATCTCAGGAAATCTAGCGGAATCATCAACCATGACTATGCCAAAAGCATCTGTCCTATAATATTTATACATGTTATAAGATAATACATTTAAAAACAGAATTTCCATGCAATAATTGATATGCTAATGGGCAGCGCATTGAGAGCCGTTGGCTATGGCTACAATAAAATAATTGAGTTATGAATAAGGAAATCTGAGTATCTTTCTGATATGCCACAAGAGGTCATCACAATAGAAGCTATGAAATATCCTTGGTCTTGCCACTGCTGTTTTCTTTCCCCTTAATCAATTATTGATTCTAGCCCAATAGCATGCAGGTTCTGGAAATTATTTCAATTCTCTTCTTTCTTTCACCAAGATGTATACTCTGTGTTTTCATAATCCGAATGAGAAGCTTGCAGTGGATGTAGAATATGTAGGAATATCATCATTTTACAGCGGCACTACATCGGCATTTTCGTAGTCATAAGCTGAAAGGGAAGGTTGGATCTCTCTGCCCAACTATAAGCTTAATTTCGCTATCATATTGGCGCAGTTGCATATTAATGATGAATGACATTTTAGGTCTGTTTTAAAAATTGCATTGTAGTATTTAAGGAGTAGCTGCGACTAAGTAGAAACACAGACCTCCTTATTTCTATGGAAAATAGTTTCATTGGTATGTAAACAGCTTCAATAAAATGCAAGAATGTGCATAAGCGACCACATTTAAAAGATTGTAACGACCATTGTGTCTAACATTGCAGCATTTTGAATCAAGCTTCACAATTACCAGCATCGACTAGAAAGTTGGTTGTTTGTTTGCTCCCAAGCGTCTGAAAGCTCATATCGAATAGTTATAAACCGAATAGTGTGTGTAGCCAAACATGCATTGTATACAGTCTTTAACCAGGGAACATACAAAATGATGTGCATTTTATAACATGGAGAAATCATTTTCTATACATGCTTTAAATACATATAAAGGTAGCTAGAAAAGTTAATGTGTTAGGAAGAGATCATATTCTAGGAGGATGTATCATATTCTAGGTTCCAGATAGTAGGATGTTGCATCAATAGAATAAAAAGTTCGAGCCCTTCACCTTTATCTTTTAGGATGTTAAATCATATACTAGGTTGGTAGGATGTGTATCAATGGAATATGTAGATGCCAAATTGAACACTAATTGGGCTTTTGCCACAACATCTCACATCATCATCTCTAAGATGGTTACAATTTACACGTCTAAATAGTGATGATTAACATGTCTAAATAGTGATGACTTTGGATTATCATTTTTGAATAGTAGAAGAAAAATGTGTTATTTGGCAAGTCACGAAGGGATGCAAAAGAGATGATCTTTTGAATTAGTACATAAGATAAAAGGTGAATCTCATTAGATATATCTATAATAGATACAAATAGTAGATTGAAACCCACATAAAAAACAAAGCGTATAGATATAGCAACGAAACAACAATGAAATTGATATGCTTAAGACAATATCAAACACTGCCCACATTGAATGAATACGTCACATAGTAAGATGGGCTTGGAGCAAAGACGCAAGATTCCCTTAGACCAACATTGAATGAATAGGTCACATAGTAAGATGGGCTTGAAGCAGAGATGAACGTCACACAAATCCGCCCTGTAAGTCTGTTAGAAAAAGAGAAATGTTTGTGGCGGCTTCTCGCATCTCAGACATATCCAGAACTGAGATCTATTCAGCTTAGCACAGAACTTCTTTTGCATTGGGTGAGGCCATTTCCATATTAAAAATCATAACTGCTATGCTCGTTTAGGAAGACCTTTCCTAGTGAAATGAACAGTAAGCTATGAAATGGTCAGTAAGCGATCAATGTAGGTGATGGTATTATCATATTAGGGGAAAAAATATGTCACAATAAAGAACCCCAAAACATGAAAGAATCAAATTAAACCGTTCTCAAGTGGGAAGTTGTAGCAAATCATTACTACTAAGAATAAAAACCCCTTTTTGTAAAGGTTTAAGAGGAAAGCATTTTCAATAATTTTCGTACTTATTGAAGTCATAGAATTTGTGAATAAAGCATCATACTCAGAAGAGAACTAAAGTATGGGCGGCCAAGCAAGTCGCCAAAAGTGCCCTTGCATGTTTTGAATTTACTATATTGCCCGTCCTTATAGACTGTATATAGGGGCAATGGTAATATGGTAATTTAAAATCATAAAAGCGAAATACGGTAATTTTATCAAAACTTTAAAGGGACACTTTAGTAGTTTCCCCTAAGTTTCCCCTATTTAGTATCTCTGTGCAATGACTAATGCTTACTACATCTGGCGAATATTGATGATAATTAGAAATCTCAACACATTTATTTGGGGATAACAATTAGAATTTGGGCTCGGCAGATGCTCCAACTTCCTGAAACTTGCTCTAATAGACTTCATGTAATTCATCCCCATGGCCTTGTTTAACCTTGTTAGCATAGGCCTTACTTACAACCTTCCTGAGCATGTAGACATCTCTATCATTTAGGCCATAGAAGTTCTTGGTGATAACCTCATCAAGGATATCTGGACTCGAATTGAAGAGGTTGCGAGCGGCATCCCAGCGACCAGGGTTCTGGCTACTGAGGGCAGCGAGAGCGACGGCAGGGGAATTCTCATCAAGGTTCATCTGGAAATGAAGGAGACCCATGGGAAAGACCATGAGGTCACCTTGGAGCAAGGTCTTGGCATAGAGGGTGTAATTGGTGGAGACAAAGCCAGAGTAAAGCTTACCGGAGATGACGTGGAGAACCTCGGCACCACGAGGGTGGACATGTGGAGGGTTAAGGCCACCTGGGCCGAAATCGATGCGGGCAAAGGAGAGGCCCTGAGTATTGAGGCCTGGAAACTTGGCCACGGTAACAAGGTTAGCATTGGAGCCCAAATAATCGGTTACGTTATTTGCAGTTCGGAGCTCTGTGGAAACAAAATCATCCGCTGTAACATTGGCCTTTTTCTTGCAGGCGTAGCCGTTGATTTGTACTTCGCTGCTCAGATCTGCCACACAGAAATCTTGCAGCGTTTGGACTTCTGCTTCGGATAGCTTTGCGACGTTGCATATTACGAGCAGAATCAAGAGCATCCGTATGTTCTCCATCTAACTAAGAAGATCTTCTCCTTGAGCTTATTTTTTTGTTCTTCCTCTCCTTTTGTAGACTGCCAATTTGTTGCTAGTTTATCTTGCCCGGCTTCTTCAATGTAGAAGATGGAGATAGTTCAACAACCCTTTCACTAGTTCAATCATTCATCTTAAAATCGTGTCATACATCTTCTTTTGAATGTCTAAATGGACTATTTTATTCCTGGCCAGTTGTCATGAATTGAATTGAATTGGTTTATCATTGTTGTGAGAGTCAATGCTGGAAACTCCAAGGAAAGAGGTTAAATTATGAGTTGGGAGATACACCTCCAAACGTGGGGGAGGGCGCACCTAATAGAACCTACCAAAATAGAATCTAAAGAAAAAGAATAACACTGTGGCGGCGTCACCAATAGTGGACCATGTCGAATTGGGCCCAATTATAGAAACTTTACTTGTGCATTGCCTTGGGGATACACCTTTAGTGACCTCACACATGGCGGACCTACACTCAACAATGTTGAACTTGGTGGTTAACAAGGAAGAACACATAAGAAAGAGTTGCATAACAAAAGACCCATGTTTTTATGAATATTTATCTATACAAGAAATTTATCACGAGCCTTTCAATGACACGGGAGGTCATATACATAGAGATTGATCCCCACCGTCCATTCAAAAAATGAAGGGTCTCAATCATGCCACCTCATGAGGGTGTATGGGGGCATGCATGGGCATGCAATGGGCATGCAACCCATGTGGGCACCGTTGGATCAGGAATAGATAGATCTCCACCGTCCAAAAGAAGTTGGTGGGAGTGCATGGAAGTTGGGTTGAATGTCGGATGTCAATTGAATTAAGGGAAATTTACCGAAATAACCTTAATTGTTGGCTTAATTCCCAATTAATTCCCAAAAAGCCCTTTGTATTTTTTAAATTCCCAAAATGCTCTTAATTCTTAAGTATTTTCCCAAATAGCCATTTTTATTTAAAAAAACACCAAAAAGCACGTTTTCACAATAGATGTTCATTCTTTAGAGATGGAAGTGCTTCTTATAGATCACAACAATCTGGAAAATAAATTTTGAACCATCACATATAACAAAATGCAATAGAAATGTCAAATAGGATTTCTGCAACTTCATGCATGACTGCCAGGACCACAGTGCACCTGTACACATGCTTTTTTCTATCCCTGTCTTTTGTCCTATCACGTTTACTTGTAGGTCTGCGAGGTGGATAACGTGTTGCAGGAGGTAGCATTTTAGTATTTCAAGAAGTTCACTGTTTGGTGGATGAATATCTCCAACATATGATTAGCAAAATGAGCTCAACATGTAACCTGGATAGGTATAAAGCTCCGGGTGTTGTTGCCACAAAAAAAAACGTGATATTCTAAAATTTATTTTTTAAATTGTTGTGATCTTTAAGAAAGATTTCCGTCTTTAAAGAATGATCATGAAAACATGTTTTTTTTATAATTTTTAAATACAAAGGGCTATTTGGGAAAATACTTAAGAATCAAGGGCTTTTTGAGAATTAAGGTTATTTTGGTAAATTTCCGGCAGCGGCAATTTTTTATAAATATAAAGACGATTAGTAAACGAACACGTCATCCTTTAGCGTTCACACTTGGTAGAAGTAGAGGTGGCATTTGCATGTTGTTGCCGCTCAATTTTTCTTCTACCGGGGGCAATGCAAAAAATCAACGGCAGTATTGTTTTCAGCACTGAAGAATCATCATTGAATCGTGTTTGAAGGCTGTTTAATTCGTGCTTAGACCGTGTTTGAAATCGTGCTTGCATCGTGTCTAAAATCGTGTTTGAAATTGTGCTTCGATTGTGTTTGAAATCGTGCTTGGATCCTAGTTTAAAAGCGTGTTTGAAATTGTGCTTGTATCGAGTTTGGATCGTGTTTGAATCGAGCTTGGATCGTGTTTGAAGGCTATGGAAATAAAAAAGCCACGTCTGCTGTTAGTGGAAATCCCGCAATATGGGGCGTTTTTCAGGTTCCCGAAAGTTCTGGAGAGAAAACGTCCTCCTGCATCAATTTGTTTCCGTAAGTTTTGGCATAGACTGCGTTTCTATGGGACACTTTTTAGCCACGACTTGGAAGCCAGGGCCTGTTCACGACTGTTTCCATGGGCCTGCTGCCCCCACCTGACAGCCCACTTGGCCCAGAAATCGCCTTGGCTCTGGGGGGTACCTTCTGAGCGACCCTGCCCCGGTTGCTACAGGTAAACAAAAGAAGATTACCCGTCAATGCCAGTCACCAGCATAGCTTGAAACGATTCTAGAAATGAAGGGACGAATCAAGGCATGAATCAAGCTACTGCTCCCAACATAAATATGCATTCCGGGCAGACCCATTTCCATTGTAGCAAAGGCTTTGGTGCAAATAATCTTCAAATAGATTTCTTCTGTGGGTTGGATCAGATTGCTTTCTTCTTCACTGCTCTTCAAGGTGAGTTGTTTTCTCCATCTATTCCTGAATTTGGTATCGAAATTCTCTGCTCAGATGTGAATCAGATTTGGTATCATATATGACTTCCTGTTCTAAATTCTCTGCCCAAAATCGAGCAGGTTTTTAGCTTGTCTGATATGTGTGGTTTTTAGCTTGGGTGATATGTATTCTTGCAAAAAGCCAAGAAAATGAAGGGAGATCCGAAATTGATGATTTGCCAAGAAAAGATGGAAGTACCTGATTGCTTGCTTGATGCTCTTTGCAAATCCGAAAATGAAGTGGTCGTCTTGTCCAACACGATTCTCTATTTCCCCAAGCGGTTCTCTATTTCCCCAGACGGTGGTAATTTTAGGGTCGGGTCTGGCTGGATGGAAACGAGGCAGCACACAGGGCCTGACTTGGCGCACGTGGGCAGGGGCGGTCGGGTCCAGAGGGGCCTCGTGGAAACGCAGTCATAGACTGCGTACGAATTTGGCATAAGCTGCATTCTCTATTTGGTAAAATTGTGGCCGATGGGGCATGGAGGTTTTCTTAGGGCAAACGTATCGTGAAAATGGATTTTTGGTTCCTCGCCGCCATTCTCTTAATTTGTCGTTGTTGCAGGCACTCCAGTAGATTGTGCTTCTTTAGCCGCTTAGGCTAAACCATCCATGCTCTAAATCTGGCAGTGCGCCGGTTTATACTGTGCTAGCACCGGCTGCTCCAAAACGGCACTTTATGCCTGATCAGGGCCTACACAAAATGATACTGCAAGCAAAATAACGCAGTGCCGCTGGCCCAGGTATTTATTTTGGATTTTGCATGGCATAACTGGTCTGCAGGATCGGATTTATAAGCTACTTTGCTTTCAGAACGGATGTAGATGCCGGGAGTGTCATGTTTCTGAAGCTATAATATGACTAGGCTGTATGCTATGAATCGATGTAGTCTTGATGCAGAAGCTGTTGCTAGTTGATGCATTTTTTGGAGTTGAATCTGGAGACGAACTTGCTAAGGTTTGATTCATCTATTTACATTTTATATGGATCATAGCGCCCAAAACAGTCTTAGATTGTGGTGAAGTTAGTTGAGGATAAAAAATACCAATATTAAGCTTTGTTTATATGAAGTTGCTGACTGAAAACTTTTCTATTATGCCATATTTCTGAATAGTGGATGCCTTGATAAAGCATATATTCCGTTTTCTTCTGCCATCCAGAAATTGTTACTGTTCTACAACCCATAAGCTAGGCTACATATATGTACTGCAGCAGGTTCGATCAAATGTGCCATGCTATTTCAGGTTTAATACATATTCAGGTGTTTATCAATCCGATTTGCCATAGTCTTCTTTTTCACGGATTCCTACTGTTTGCCAAATGGGTTTGTTAGATTTTTTAGTTTTCTCACAGATTCCGACGTCTTTGATGCAGATACGGGGGATTGAAACTACTGGAATCCAGGTATTAGTTGGGACATTTTTGTTTCTTCTGGCTTTGTGTTTTTGTTTCTGCTCATGTGACAAGCCTAAAAGTAGATTAGGCTACAGAGTAAATGTGAGTTATTGCCACAGATCTGAACAAGCAGCAGCTCAAGCGCACAAAACTTAGTGCCATAGTTAGTTCCTGAACTGCTGCGTAGTTTATAGATAATAAATATGATCCATATTTTGAACCTCCAGATAAGTCTGTATGTGATGTGATGAATATCGAACCATTGGTTTTCCATTTGATCCTGTTGTGGATTCCCTTCCCTTTTTCAACCACTCTAATCTTCCATTATCTTTGGCCTGAAATGAATGTCAAGCAAAGGATTTGCAGAGGTACATAGTTGAATAGAACCAGCTAATTTTGTACTTTCCATTTGTTGTAGAATTACCAAGGCCATACAAGAAAGTAGTGCAGTGCCACCGGCACCGCATTTAATGTGGTATTCAATAAACGTTATTAGGACAATGGGATTACTTCAAATGAAGGGAGTTGCTTATGTCAAAGTATCAAACAGAGGCAGTTTACTTAATGTTCCTGTTGCAAATCACAAAGCGTGTAACTAATTGTAGCCTATCTAGCAAATAGAGGCAGCTTACTTAATGTTCTTGTTGCAAAAATACAAACAATGTTATATCTGTATTGCAAGCATATCTGTACCTCATGATTTGACTTTTCTGCTTAAGTGGAACAACCATATAGGTTCAACACAGATTTGCACATACAAATAATTGTAGATAATCTGATGATAAGTTACATAACCTTCTACAATCTATACTGCTTCAATAATCTAGACTATGAAGTTCCCAGATTTTTCTCTTAGCATCAAATTAGAAACAAACCTGCTAAGGAGACTTAAGTATATAGGAATGTTCATTTACATGTTTTTTTGTCATGAAAGCGTTGCCGATGCGCGAAGCCCGGAGGCAATGTTGACATGGCAGAAAAACATGTAATTATAAATGAACATTCATGTAACGTGAAAGCGTTACTTTAAATTTTGTGCCATGTGGCAAAACATAATTGGACCATTTTGGAATGTGCATTAAAAAAAAAAGAATGTGAAGTAAATGCGGGGGAATGTGAAGTAAATGTGTGGGAAAGTGGGAAAGTGGAGTTAAGAAAACACGTGACATTCATGAAAAGAAAGATGGACACGTGTCGAAATTCTATTGGAAGCCAAGGCAAAATTTAAAGTAACTTATTTTTACGTTCTGCATACTACAAATCGTCTCAATCCACTTATATGACTTATTCAGAAGAGGCATGTAAATTTCAGAGTAACACATGCTCTTGTGTAGGCTAAAATAATAAATCTACTGCAAAGGAACAACTGATATAAGAAGAAAATTATAAAATTCATATCAAATTGTTCATACTTTTGCAACCAAGCCGCAACCTAGATTTGAAAAACCATTTTAATCTATTGCGGCTAAACTTGAAGGAAATCAGAACCGTCCACCCACATTATAGATACTATGAGCAAAGAACACGTTTTGCAAGTTTGAGATGTGGTTTGGTGCAAAAAAGAACTTAAAAAAGATACGAACTTTCAGGAATCTCAGGTGTGGCAATGACACAAATAATGAACCTGCAAAGCATAATAAATCGTTCGATTGAGCCCATTGACAAATTCCTCTATTTTCAGGCTTTTATGGCAATTTGTTTTGTCCCACGTGGTGGGTCATCCATCCATAGAATATTCTGGACTTTATTCCCGATCAGCGGCCAGCAGTACTCGAATGATTAAAAAATCTTGTCAAGGCCAATGGTGTACATCGGCCCCATGTATCACGGGGAAACAAATTAAAAAAAACATTTCGCAGCATAGTTCCATGTCCATTTGTTTAGTCCGTGTTGCATATACACACAACGGTGCAGCGCATGACATCTACAACCAGGACAATAAGATGATAAGAGAGAGAAGCTGTGCATACACGTAAATCCTGAACCGTGACTAAAAACACCCGTTACAGCAACTTTGTGCTCAAATAGTAGAAGAGTATAACATGACAACAGAAACGGCCTGTACAACACCTTAATTACATGAGCTTCAACTTCTGTAAACAACAAGAAGATCCATCTGTACAACAAAAGAATAATATAACAACCGAAAGGACATGTACAAACACCCATGGCAAACAAACAAAGCAATCGCAATAATTTATATCTTCAGTTCTTCAATGTGGGACCTGTAGGACAGGAGATTCCGGAAGACCCGGATGCCATTCCCACTGCCTTGTCTGAGTAATTCTGCACAGAAAATTCACATAATGTTCAACACCCAGATCATAGACGAGATTCAAATAGGTAGCCCTTCAAGGATTTGCAAGGCTCTTTCTGCATTTATCACCCTGGATGTGTAGAAATATTGCAGTAGCCTCATCTGACATGATGGTCTTGGTATTGTCAAGCATAGTAGCGATTGTCATGAGTGTCGATCAAGAGAGCCGCAAGATCACTAACATGCGGGCACAAAAACAGGAAAGGCTCTCCTCTGCTGTGGAACTCCCCTGCAACCAGCCCAAGAAATGAGATCGGACATTGAATGTGGGATTTGAACCCACCATCACCAAGCCCCAAAACATAATCCCTTAGCAAAACAACAGCTCACTATGGAGCCCGGTTCAGGATGACCTAAATCGGCTACCATACTCTAAACCTAAGCCCCACAGCACAGGTTGGAAAAAAATGAAAAAATCGAAAGAAGAAGCCAGTTTCCCTTCTGCTCCATGCCTCTGTGCTTCGGTCTCTGCCGATTCTATTCGTAACAGCCTCTGCAGATTCGTGGCTGCTTTTGCAGATTCAGTTTTTTTATTGAGGCTTTTGGTCCATCGGTTTCGAATCTGAGCTTCAATCATTGCCTTGGATCGCCCATTTCAGTCAGGGTTTTGGTTCTACCGATTCTTGAGTCGCTGTGTTTTGCTTCGAAGGTTTGAATGATTGGGTTGAGATCATTCAGATCGGAGTCCTCTGCTCTGGTCGTCTGTTTTCTCTCCTTGTCTCTTAAATGATTCACATCGCGGGGTCCTCTGCTGCGCTCCTCGGTTTTGTCTTTGCTTGTCTCTGCCACGTGTACGATCCCTACTATCCCTAGTTTTTGCCCCGGAGTCAATGGTTTATTTGATGGCTCTGGTTTTTTCTGATTAAAACAAAGAGTGATTAGAGTAGAGAGCGAGTAACTTTCCCTTTAAACAATAGGATTTCTATTGTGAGAAATCCTATACTTCCCCTTTAAACAATAGGATTTCTCTTGTGAGAAATCCTATTGTCGGGAAAGTTACCAAAATAGCATTATTGTTTGCTAAAATTACCAAAATGCCCCTCAACCAGAGGTATTTTGATAAAATGTTAATAACTTTTTTATGATAAAATGTGCCCTCCCGGTGTCACATAGCACAAGCATAAAGCACAGAACAGAGAGAACATAGAACATGAGAATGCTGGAACAATCCAGGCCACCGAACCTGGAAGTCCGACCTCGGAGGATCCATGAATATGATATAATACCAAGACACAAGTGATACAATACCAAAGACCAAGACACGTGGTGTTCATTAGATTTTCAATCTATACATGTGCTTAGCTCATATCCTTGTCAAGGTTGCCTATACAACCTACTCATGTCGAGTAGCTAACTTACTAATGAAGACCATGATCACAATCAAAACATGTCGAGGAAGTCTCAAACGTTGTTGTCATACTGATGCAGATCCTAACACCTCTACATTCCCCTATCAAATAGAATATACTAACACTCCTCATATGATTATACTAATATCATCTCCCCCCCATAAGGAATGCAAAAATTATCAATTACCAAACCCATTCAATAACTTATGCATTTACTAGATTAACATGATCCATACCATAGCCATATCCTACAAGCACCCATAAGCTTCTTATAGTCCTCTTAGCCCAATTGCATTCATATGACCTCACAACTGCTTCTACTCAGAAGTCCTGACCCAAGCTGTTTTTTTTTTTTTTTTTTTTGAGAGAATGAAAGTGTCCTTTTTATATTATATAAGAAGAAAGTACAATGTTTCATTACAGAAAGAGAACTACTACAGGAGTAGACTCAACATCTTCGTTCTCTTATCTGCAAAAACTTAGTAGTACATACACCTGTAAGCACAGAGGAATCTCTCCACATCGGAACCAGAAGCTGCAAGATGATCTAAAAGAGCGAACGGGTCTCGAAAGTATACCTCTTGTTCTGAAAAATACACACTTAATCTGAATTGCTGGACTAAACGGAAGATGTGTGGCCTTAGATAGAAGACAACAGCCAAATATAACACAGGCATATCAGTACCTGCATAAGCACACATGAAGAAGCACATGCTCAAACCTGGCAGTATTTGAGCATGCCAAATCCGTATGGATAGCCAAGGCATTTTGGCATTAGTACCAAAACTTCACTCAAACTTCAGTATTTGAGCGGCTTCACAAGCATAGCAGTACTTGAAAAGCAACCTAGGTGCTTCTATGCTTAATTTTATACTTTAGCTGCTGCCATCTTATCTTTATCCAATGTCTCTTCAAATTAAACCAGTATCTCTGATTAACTTGCAGAATTCTCCTAACAAAATGAATATTTCTGATCATCTTTAACAAAATCTGGATCTTCTTGCTAGCAAAGAAGAGCGGAAAGAAAGAAAGAACCATAGATAAATTTCTGTCCATAAGAGCAGATTGTGATATCCCCTGTTGAAGAAAAGACAGAAATAATGATCTTTACCTAGTCTTGCAGCTTTTGTTCTTTGCCTTATAGGCCAGCATCCAAATGGATCTACCATTTCGGCATGTTTGTAACATAGCGCAAAACAAGCACCAAAGAACACACCTCGTTAGAGGAAGAAATGCTAGAAGACTGCCACCGTAAAGACAGAATTTTGCCACACATCAACAGATCTTTTCTCCTGCTTCTGATAAAAGAAATTGTATCTGGCTCTGCTAGCCTCAAAGAATTCGACCTTGTCTTCAATCTCCTCCGCTGTGTGTTGCCTGAGTTGGTCGACAGAAGGTAGGGCAGCCGCTGCCCTAGCCGGCCAAGACCTGCGCCAAGAACAGCGCCATCCATCCGTTAGCAATTATCCAGGGTTGAAATTTTCTGAAAATCTGACCCAAATGATGCATGAGAAAACAAGATGCTAACGCATCAATGGGTTGCCCGTTGGAGAACCCATCGATGAGTTATCATCAAAATAGTTTCAAAATAGTTTGTTTCATTTGAACAGAATAATATTTCAGTACCCCTTATAATGGATTCACGCTTCAACTTGAGATAAACTAATTCGTTGCTAACTTGGCAGTTGGAAGCTTATGCAAATAGGTATTGATAGCATGACTTGTAAGAAAATGAACTTGGCTTTATAACCATTAGGAGTAAAAACTCATCTTTAAATTTAAGGCCACATTTTCATTTATAGAAAAAAACAACTAAGAACTAGGACACATACTTCATCTCTGTAGCCTCAAAACCCCACTATGATATCAAATAGACATCTCGT
>JAANSK020257474.1:0-12670 GCA_011763485.2 Isoetes engelmannii | reverse complement strand
TATTCCATTCCATAGTATATATTCCATCACTTTAGACATAAGAAGTTTCCTTTCTATAGCTTGTAGTAATGTGCTTGGTGGGACTAATATGTTTTTAGCAGACATAATATCCTTCTGAAGAAAATTACCCCTTCTTAAATTTCTTGTTCTGCTCTCTTTCTTACATTGGGTCTTGTAGACCTCATGGTCTCCATAAAAACCCATTCAATTCAATTCTAAAAATCCCCTTCCGCTTAGCTATATGTATAGAAAAGTTAATAAGCAATACTGACTATCCCATTCCCAATAGTATTTACAAATGTAGTTGGTACAAAGCTAAAGCTGCAACATAATATGATCTTTTACTCTTGCAAAGAAATGAGATGCATGAGTATAGATAATATTGTCACCTCAATAAATATAGTTGTTTGAACCACAACTCTTCATCTAACAAGCCCAAACATGACAAGGGAAGAAGCAATAATAACTATATATCCTCATAGCTTCTAGTATTTTTGGTTCTTCCAGTATGAAGCTACAATGGATTAAATAGCCAATTTTGCCTCATTTGTTAAGTTTTGTAGATGCCAACAACTAAACTTTCACTAATCTAAGACAATGTCTAAGTCACTCTTACACTTATAATGGTTGGTTGTCATATTATGGTATGTGAATGCAATTTTTTAAAAACAGAACTTGAATTTTTCTTTAGGAGCCTAATCGAACTGCTTGACCCTTTCACAGTTTTCTTCCTTCCTTCAAATCTTTCTATCCTTTCCCCAACCCTGCCTTACTACTAGTTAATATTTTTAAGTGGCAAATTAGCATGGCTAATTATCCTTAATGAATAATGAATAAGTAATAGTACCTACATATTCTTACTTATTCATTGTGACATGTGATGTATTTATACTCGTAGAAATACCTGGAATGTCACATTCTCCCCCCTTGGAATAATGTTGTCCTCGGCATTAAAAGGGTAAATGAGACTTTAAATCAACTTAAGTGTGGAAGGACATTACGTAAAGTAATACATGAAATACAGAGATCACACATGGTCATAGTTCTTGGCCGAAGCCACTTCCAGAAGACAATAGAAATACATAAGGGCAAGATTATAGAAGAACAAAGAACAGGCCTTCAGAGTCCCCTGTGAACTCGCAGGCGTAAACCTACTGCTGACCACCTTCATAATCACAATAGCATTGGTATTTGAAAAGTTGTGGTTGAAGGGACCACCCCCTTATAATAGAATTGAAAAAGGAAGCCATATCATGCCCAAGGTTAGCGAATCCTCACGACATAAGGATTGGTCTCATTCCCATAATGGCCATAAGATCGCATCCTATCATGCCTATATGCTTCCCTTTCCTATGAGGCAATTATTCCCAACCCCTTCTGCATGATCCCTGTCGGATCTTAACACTAAGAGGTCCTAATCACCTTCGGGGCTGGAACAACTGCATCATTGACGGTGCATCCTTGGCATTGCCTCATAAAGTCCAGGTACTTCTTATTAAGATTCATTTCGAGAACCCATGTGGCATCTTCCGCTAGTAAGTGTGTCCACTTGACCAAGTATTGCGAGATTTGGGTTCATCGAGTCTGCTTATAAGCACGATCCAGAAGAGCTTCAGGCACTATCTCAAGCTGTTCCTCTGTCATCTCCAATAATGTTGGTGACTCCAATATCTCATCTGGATCGAGCGTATGCCGCTTCAGCAGACTGACATGGGAGACCTTATGGACTTTAAGATGTATGGGAAGGTTGAGCTTATAGGCCTGAGTACCCACTCGCTCAACAATTTCAAAGGGTCCCGCCCATCGAGGTGCTAGCTCCTTGTAATTGCCAATTTTGAGCTTCACTTGCTTGACCTTAATCTTCAACCATATGGAGTCCCCAATTTGAAACTCCCTTGGGGTTCGACGCTTATTTGCAAGGATCTTTTGTCTACTTCGAGCTGCCAATAAGTAACCACGAAACTCCTTGACGAGAGTCTGCATGTCTGTCAACAATTGTTGGGATATCTTCATTTTAGGGACTGGGTTATATCAAGTATGTGGAGTAAGACATTGGTATCCATAATTGATCATGAAAGGAGACATGAGAGAAGACTCATGCTTCGCACTGTTGTATGCAAACTCCACCAAATGGATATAATTCGCTCATTTTGGCTGTTTATTCCAGACATTGTTTCTGAGCATATCCTCAACTATGTGGTTTGTACGTTCGGTCTGCCCATCTGTTTACGGATGATAAGACGTACTCATTGCAAGCTTCATCTGGATAATCCTGAAAAAATCCGTCCAAAAGGCACTGACAAATTTAGGGTTACGATCTAAAATAATGACCCTTGGCAAGCCATGACAGCAGAATATCTCCTTTGTGAATAACAATGTCGTATCTAGGGCAGTGTTGGTGGTTCTTCATGGCAGGAAATGAGCCATTTTGGAGAGCTTGTCAACAACTACCATGAGGGATGCCCCCTAGCGTCGTTTCTGTTCACGATAGTGGCGGAGGCCTTGTCCCAATTACTTCTGGCCGTTGTAGAAGACGGCGTCGTGGATGGGCTCCAGATGCAGGATGGGAGCCAACAGATCATCAATCAGTTTGCTGATGACACTTTCCTCTTTTTGGTAGCAGAGGAAACAAATCTGCAGAATGTGAAGGGTCTGCTTGACACCTTTTCTCTGGCCTCGGGCATTCTCTTGAATTGGAGTAAGTGTTCTGCATTGTGGGCATTGTTGTCTCCGCCTCCCCCTTGTCTGGCTCTTTTACCATGGAAGGTGCTCCCAGGCACTGCGTGTATGAAGTTGCTGGGTATTCCCTTTGGAGGGGATATCTCCATAGGGCGGGTGTGGGATGAGATCCTGCAAGGGCTGCAAAAGCATCTCAATTGGTGGAAGGGCAATAAGCTGTCCATGGCAGAGAGAATCACGGTAGCCAAGTCGGTGCTCTGTAGCACGCATATATACACGGCATCTACTATGCTAGCCCCTGAGGGGAAGATGCAGGCGTTGGACAGGATGGTCCAGAATTTTGTGTGGAGTGGGGATGATGAGGGGGCGGTGGTCAAGGTGGCATGGTGGAAATGTCTCCGCCCCCGGGAGGATGGAGGTTTGGCCATCCTGGATTTGGCATTGCACAGCAAGGTGTTGGTCTCCAAGTTCGTCTGGAGTATTTTACAGGAAGGAGCGTCCTCACCTGGGGCGGCATTGTTGTTACAGTCCCTTCGCCACTGTGTGGCATTTGGGAAGTCTACTGTGCCTGTGGAGTTGCCGTGGGCATTGTTGTATGGGCTCAAGCCTTTCCCACATGCATCCCCCTTTCTTGCCGGGGTATTGCAAGCGTGGGAGCATGTGCGGGTGCTGTTCCAGCTGGATCCTGCTGCGGTGTATCATCACTCTTCACCCTTCCTGTGGGTTCCTCTGCCCCCGGAGCAGTTGCCTCTGGCCGCCACTATGCATGCCCGGACACAGGCCCGCTGGAGGCAGGCGGGGGTACTCACTCTAGAAGACTGGTATTGGGATGGCCAGGTGGCATCATGGGAGTCCTTTCGAGCACGGTTTGGTCTGACAGCGAGTGACTGGACTATTTGGGAGCGGGTGGCCCGCTGCATTCCACTGCATATACCTGTACTCTTTCAGGGGGATGTGGTGGTGCAGGCTTGGAAGGTTCATCCCGATGTTGAGGTTGTGTGCTTCGTGCGGTCTGCTTACCGCACATTAGTCATTCATGACACTTTGCCTCCGTCTGACAAGTGGAGTACCCTTCCTCCCCCAAAGGTCAGGGTGCTCCTTTGGCAGGTGGTGCACCGTTCTATCCGGGTGAACACCCTGGTGGGTAGGTTTAGGCCAGGGGTGAGTCCTCTGTGCCCTTGTTGTGGCCTTCATCCAGAGACGGTGGAGTATTGTTTGGTCCTTTGTCCTCATCTACAGGTAGCTTGGGACTGGGTTCAGGCTCGACTCCAGGCTTGGTTAACCAGCCAACAGTTGCTCCTGCATTTGTATCCAGGTGCCTGGCCTCTTCCACGAAGGCAAGCCTTGCACTTATGTGTGGCTTGGTTAGTCTGGTTGATCTGGAAACGAAGACGGTTGTGGATTTTTCAAGGGGTCCTGCAGCCTTCGACCTCCTTGGTCCCTCGGCTAAGGTACAAGTTATTTCAGAGCTTTCAAGTGTTTCCGGGATTGGCAGAATGGAAGTTCGCTATCTGGCGAGACTTCCTGGGGATAGTGGATGATGAGGGATGCTTTGTTCAGTTGTAGTTGAGAGGATGATGGAGTGGTGGGGTATTGCGGCCTCTTCGAGGCAGTTTTTCTTCCTCCTCACTCACCTTGTACCATTGTCATTCTTTTAATTCAATGAGAAAAGTTCTTCAAAAAAAAAAAAAAAAACAACTACCATGAGGGCATTGTGACCTCTCAATGTTCGTGGCAGTCCAACAATAAAATCCATAGTGATGACTTCACACTTGGCATTTGGAACATCCAATGGTTCTAAGAGATCTGGGACATGCAGTTGCTCAGCCTTTGTCTGTTGGCAAAACTGACATTGCTTAATATATCTGGCAATATTTTTCTTCATATCGGGATAGAAGTAACTCCTTCATATTTTAAAATATGTTTTTATGAAACCTAAATGCCCTGCAATAGAGCTATTGTGTGTGTCATGGAGGATAAGCCGCCTAACTCCCGATGATTTTGTAACACACAACTTGTTCTTGTAGTAAAAAAACGTATCTTCCTTCTTATAATATTTATAGGTTTCACGTTCTTTATCTGTTCTTTCTTCCTTGGATAAGCTATGCCATACTTCCTTAAACTCTAGATTTATGGGGATGGTTTCTTCAATAGACGTACCAAACTCACTGGTGAGTGTGGAAATGGCTTTACATTGTGTACTAGTAATCAAAGGATGCCGTGACAGGGCGTCAGCAATAACCTTATGTCTGCCAGGCTTGTAAACAACCTAGAAATCATACTCTTCTAGGAATTCAATCCACCTCCTTTGCCTAAGACTGAGGTGCGGTTGAATAAAGATATACTGGAGACTCTGGTGTATCCAGCTGAAAATGGCGGCTTAGTAAATAATGGTGTCAAATCCTCAAGGTCCGCACAACCGCAAGAAGTTTCTGGTCATGTGTAGGATAATTCTTTTTTGCACCATTCATTTTCTTTGAGTCATATGCTATCACTCTTTCTTCTTGCATTAAGACACCACCTGCGGCAATATTACTGCATCTGTGGCTATCTACTTATCCTTTTGAGGATCCGGTAATGTAAGAACCGGTGTAGTGGGCTTCTTTCAACTTGTCAAAGAATGATTGCATGTTCTCTTTCCTAGCCCAATCTTTCACCGTCTGAAGCTTAGTGAGGTCCGTCAAAGGTGCTAGTATTTTAGCAAAGTCCTTGACAAAGTTTTAGTAATAACCCGCCAATCCTAGAAAACTTCTGACTTCTGAAATATTCGTATGTGCAGGCCATTCCTTAACAACTTCTATCTTGGCCGGTCTTTTATGCCATCTGCAAAAACAATATGGCCAAGGTATTCAACCTCTGTGGTTGCAAACTTGCACTTGGAGAACTTGGGCAAAAGCTGGTGGCGCCTATGTTTTTGTAAGGCCATTCTAAGATGGTGCTCATGCTCCTGCAAAGTCTTGCTATAGATGAGGATGTCATCAAAGAAAATGATTACGAACTCATCAAGAAATTCATGGAAGACATCATTCATCAGTCCATGAAAGTGGCAGGGGCATTGATGAGGTCAAAGGGCATAACTGTGAACTCATAATGCTTATAGTGTGTCCTGAAAGAAGACTTATGGATATCCTCCTCCTTGATTTTGATCTAGAACGTAAGTCAATCTTGGAAAATACTTAGTACCTTGGAGTTGATCCATAAGATCATCTGGCCGAGATAAGGCATATCGATTCTTAATGGTATGCTTATTTAATTGATGGTAGTCAATGCCCATTCTAAGGGTACCATCCTTTTTCTTAACAAATAAGATGGGCGCCTCAGTCTAATAAACCCTAAATTGAGAAGGTCCTGCAGCTACTTTTTAAGCTCAGCCAACTCAAGTGTGCTTAATCTGTATGAAGCCTTACTAGTAGGCTTAGTGTCTGGAGCAAGGGTAACCTCATATTCCACCCTCCTGAAAGGCAGTAAATTATTGATTTCTTCTGGAAAAAGATCATGAAGTTTTCAAAGGAGGTTGCCAATGGCTGGCGATAATCCAGCGATAGTCTCATCTTGCCTAGACTGAGGTGTAACAGAGGCAACTTTGATAATATGCGTGATTATTCCTTTTGATTCCTCTATCCAATTGTTTCAAGAAGGTACATTTCATAATGGGATTAGTTTGATTACTTGTAATTGTAACTCGAATCCCATTTGGTGCTGTGAATGTAACCTCCCATTTTTCACAATCAATGTTGGTTTGGCAGCTGATAAAAGTTCCATACCAACGATGAGGTCATAGTTGTTGATGTTCATAATCTCTGCCCCCATTGCAGCTGATGCGCCTGACAACTGAATGTCCAAATTAAGACATCGACCTTGCGCATATCTGATGGCACCACTGGCTAAAATAAGAGGTCTAGATTTAAACTTTATAGGCTTACTATGCAAAATCTCAGCCATCATAGGGGGTGCAAAGTTCTGAGTACTGCCTATAGCCATGAGAATGACAAATGGTTTGGAATCTATGGTCCCCACAGTGGAAATGGTTGTGGGTTGGCTGTCTGCATTCCCAGTCTCACTAGCAGCAAAGATGCGAGACTCACCTTCTATATAGTCCTACGGCTCCTCGTCTGGTAAAGCGAGAGGTCGGTAAGGGCAGACAACTCATACCAATCTACTTCTGCCAAAGCTGCTTGTGCCACTTGTGTAACATAAGGGGATTCGTGCATGCGGTGATCTAGGCGGAAACAGCGGAAACATGCCTTGTCCTTTAGGAGCTGTTCACGTACTTCTCGTGGTATGGCCCACACAAACTGTTGCAAGTTACCCATAGTACATTGCTACTTGTCTGGAAGGTTGAAGCTAACCTGCTTCTCTGGCTTTTGATAGGCCGGATGTGTGGGAGGCCCGGGACTAGGTGAGCAGGGCCGGGATGGAACATAGGGTTTCCCTCCAACAAAGTTAGTAGCCCACTGATATGTTGGTCTTGGTGCTTCCTCCTTTAAGCTAAGAGCCTTAGCTTCAGCCTCAGCAATAGTTCAAGGGTCAATTGCTCTCACTATTTTCTTCAGGATTGGGGTTAACTCTTTAATATACCCTTCCACAGCTCGTCTTCCAAAAACGTCGGGCACATAGAGTCGGAGGAGCATGAATTCATCTGTGTAAGCTTGGAACGACATATTTTTCTGCTCCAACCTATAGAAAGTCTGTATCTGGTGGCACTTATGTGTTCGGGGAACATAATGACCTGTGAAGGCCTTGGCAAACTTCTTGAAACGGAGCCTGTTTGTGTCAGGCCATTAGCCCGAGCAAACCCTTTCGACCATATACATGCGGCACCTGTAAGGTCTGTAGTGGCAACCCTTCCAATATCATGTTCCGTCATGCCATAGGAGTTTCCAAATTCTCGCATCTCATCAAGCCGGGATTCAGCATCCATACCTGATTGGCTCTTTCCAGAGAACTAAGTGAGCTTACGGTTCTTTCATATGCTGGTCATTGCTGAAACCACTATTTTCTGATAATCCCTATTACTGGACTTGCCAGTCTGCACCTCAAAGCCAGAGGATTTAGAGGAATTCGGAGAGCCCGAAATAGAATCAGAACTCACAGATGGACGAGGACGCTTAGCATGCCCGTGATGTGCTATGGCAGATGGAGGTTTCACCGTTTGTGCCCTAGGCGGGGGAACCTGTGGTCCATATTCCTAAATAATAGGTGGCCCCTGCCCTTGTAACACATAGACTTGCAATTTCTCCATCTGCCTTTTCATGACCAGTAATTCTTGCTCAAGGTTAGACGGCTCGGGTCAACGGGGTTGGCCCAATCGGCGTTAGGGACCCCATCTATAAAGAGGAAAGAGATTGATTATAGATAAGGTATGCATATGTATATCCAGAATTTGAACGACATACACAAAACTGATCTATATTCCACTTGATCCCTATTATCCCATACAAGAGAAGCATAATATTGTATAATAGAGAAAAAAATTCAATATGCCATGGAGGCTACATTTCAATAGAACTTCAAAAAGAAAAAAATTACTTTTCAATTCCTGTCCCAAGAACTGGGTCCATCATCAAGCGAAGCTCGTGAAGGGTCCGGTGGAGGTGGTCGATGTCGTAGCAAAGAAACTGCGGGATTGATGGCAGGTTTAGCAGTAATATCAGGTGGAAACGAGGTGGTAAGGGGCAGCCATGAACATCTTCATTTTCATCCATCCGGCTACATCTTGGCCTAGAGCAACCATGAGCTGTTGACTGTGGAGTTTAATGTGGTCCGCCGCTCCAGATAATGCTCAAAATGCCCACCAAGAAGATTCTGCCTCTCCAGCCAATTGCTGAGCAACGAAGATGACCTGACCTTGCTTAAAAGCCGAAATGAAAAATCAAGGAAGGTGGTTACCCAATGTCTTAACTGCCTCCCAATTAGGGGTTTGGACTTCTCAATCAAGATCGACAGCTAATTTTTCCTCCTCAGCCTCTTAATCTATGTCTTCGTTTATCTGTTCCTCGGTGCTTTCCGCTAAGGATTCACCCTCCTCATCAGGTTCTATATAGATATCAATGTCATTGATGGGAACATGGGGATCCATTGCAGTAAAAGCTGCATCTTCTGGCTCGGAGGGAGGCCCTTCCAACAAGAAAGCGCGCAAGCCGAGGAGAGTATTTACTGGATTCGGAGTGGTAGCTCAAGACTTACTATACCGGCGGTGGAAGTTCTAGAGCGGAGAAGTTAAGGAATTCGTCCATACAATACTCCGCCAACTCGTATAAGATTTTGGGCCGGGTTCTCCAGTGGAAGTTCTCCCCTGCTCGGTACATCGCTATAATATCATGAAGAATAAGATATTCTTGGCCATTGACATAGACCGTGGGTAAAATATCTACGCTAGTGAGCTTATAGCCCTGACCCCAACCTGACCCCTGACCCCTGACCCCTGTGTGGTGGCATCTCTTGAGCTAGTTGCTTCCACCTTGGATAGTCTTTATAATCGACATACTCATCTTCCTCTTGATCATCTGGGGAAACAATCTAGCCTTTTTGCTCTTCTACTTTCGCACACATCATATACATGTCCATGAGAATGGCGAGGGAGAAACTGATCTCGAAGAAGGTGTCATCTTCATGCTTAAGACGGGGCTGGTCTCACCCCCGATGGATGATTCTATAGAGTATCTGGGAGGCCGTGCGGTCACCCCCCAACATCTGTCCAAGGTAAGCCTTCTGAAGATAGAGCATAGGAGGATTCACCGAATGTGCGACACAAAGGTACCATTTCAGTGGTATAGAATGCTATCTACTGAGCATACTCTGGATTTGCTTGCATGTTTGAAATTAGATCAATTTTATGCAACAAATGATGATCAAGAATGTCATAAGGAACCTGGGGGTTCCAATGCTCTCCTTCCAGGTACCAGGAGAGGAGGTTGCTGAAGGACATGGGGCTGACTGGCAGCATGGTATAAGGCGCTGGAGTTTCATGGAGGAAGAAATATGGGACCCTAGCTTTTACTTCAAAAGTTAGGTCATGTCATTGTCATTAATATTTAAACTTAAAATAATAATGATAATAATAATAATAAAACATTTTATATTAAGACATCACAAACACAACGTATTTTAAGACAACTTGTATTATCTTTGTATTTACACAAAACTTGTTGTACAACAGAGTTCAATCTACTCTGCATAACTTCAACTGAATGTGCCACAAACTTGACATAACACTTGACGCCCGAGCGTCAACTTTGTGGCAAATGATCACATCAACTATAGTGTCAAAAATGTGTCAAGATTTGGAGTTTATAGAGATCTATTTGTGTCATTTTTTTTTGCGTTATATTAGACGATATTAACACCTTTCTCTTGTAGTGCTAAGGGTGTGGATCCCATCGGATCCTACGGGTCAGGTGCAAATCCTTAGGCATAATAGTGACGCGCTTAGCATGGATGGCGCAGAGGTTTGAATCACAAAAAGGAGCCACCAGATAAGCCTCTGCGGCTTCTTGAAGTCCAAGGATGGAGAGGAGCTGAAAGTGGAGGTCGGTCTTGAACTGCTGTGCAATCTCGCGGTAGCTTCCGTATCAGAAGTTCAGTCGTCTTCTGATACTTACGGATCTCCCGTAAGGCTACTGTACCCGATTTGAACCTATGGGGCTTCTCCTTAGGAGTCTTAGCAGCAATTTGAGGCCTGGCCTTCTCCACAATATTGCACCTCAGAGCTGAGGACCTGGCCTGCGCAGTGTTGCCTATAGCTTGGACACCATAATATTCTTTAGAGAGGAGCTTTACAGCATGGGTGTAATGCTCGGAATGAGGAAGTTTTTCTTGTAGTACCAACTGGAGGAAGATTTCTTGGAAGGTGCTTGATGGTTCTTACCTTTCTTTGAAATTTGATTCGAAAACCGTCAAAGAATGAGTTACGGGCAATCTTTAGTACTCTATTGTACAAGAAGAGAGGGAGATCACCTCTAAGTATGGCCTGTCATTGCCAGCTAATCTTTCGGTGATGTTCTTTAAGGCTGACAAGTGACAACTGGATTATCAAGAATGATCTCTGCGAGAAAATATTTTGGTTGGTTTAAGACGATTAGCATGTCATTATTGGGAAAGAAGTGGGTGAGGAAAAGATGATGGCCCTTTATAATACTATGTAGTTAGAGAAACAAGAACGCCTTGATCTTGCTCTTTGGTTTTTCTTGTTCCTTACTTCACTGTATCAAAGACATAAAAGCATTTTTCTAAGAAATCAATTGCAAGCCTGTGCTTAAGCAGAGTATCATACTTTTTTTTAGAAGACCTCATGGCAGTTTGTGGTGCTTTTAGCAGGGCCTGTGATCTCCTTTTTCTAGCAAGGGGAAGGTTATTTGGCATAGTTCAAAAACGTTAAGAAGGCTTAGGAGTTAAGGACGCTAGCTGGCGGGAGACTCTAGAGTTCCTTATTTTTGGCTTGCGCATGTGACAAGCCCTGTGATCGCTAGATGCAGTTGGACCAAGATGGAGTTGGGATTTGACATTTTTCGGGAGAAACTTAAAGGTTATTCTTTTTCTCTGGCTTCGTGACTATCATCATTTTTTTGCTGGATTTCGTGAATGGCTATAACTTTAAGCTGATGACACTTCTTTCATTCCAAGGGCCAATTTTTATTGAGGGGTATAAATTTTTTCTATTTGGCTTTGAGGCTGATTTTTATTGAGGGGTATAAATTCTTTCTATTTGGCTTTGAGGCCAAGATGCAGTTGAAGCAGGTTCGACAAAAGCTCCCCTCCAGTCCCCTCACATTCGACTGGAGGGGTTCTTGTTTATTAGATCTTGTTAATCTGTATCTAAGGATTTAGGAAACTGAATTTCTTTCCCTGTAGTATCTATTTGGAGAAGAAGGTCGAAGGGATTCAAGAGTACTACTCCGTTGCTGGTTGTATTAATTTTTTTTTAATATAATGCAGTACGCTTCAATAAAAAAAACAAAGTAGGCTGCAAATCATCAAATACTTATTCTAGATAACATGCACATGTGAAATTCAGATCACAAACATTGAAGGGAGAACCCAATATTGCAATGCATGTCATATAAAAAGAGAGCCATTAATGTGCATCAATAGTCTAAAAAAAGTTTGGAACCTGAACCTTTCAAAATTGTAATCTTCAACAAAGACCCAGGCGAGCTCTTCATAGTGAGGTAAGAAGTGCCAAAACTTATGCCGGCTGACCGGAAGGACCAGCAAAGGTGAAATACTTGTCAAAAACAAAGAGCAATTAAGTTTGATAAAATGTGTTGTTGAGTCCGAGGTTTATAACACATCTTTGAACAAGCAGACACCAGTTTTTGGTTGTCTAGCTTCCATGTGGCCAGAATACTCATGAAGTTATATGATCTGGTTGTACTCCTTCCCTGTTCGTTTCCTTGAACAACTGGGGGGTCTCCGTACTGCTGCTTCTGTGGGCATAAGCATTCTCATACTGTCGAATATACAACACAGTTAACTTAAATAGTTGCATTTGCTATACATGCTCACAAGTGCTGTTCCTATAAAAATGCTGAGAACAAGGTTGTTACAAATAACAATTGCATGCACCAATTTCCCTTCTGCAATAGCTGCAAGTGCGGCACATGCATCAAGAATGCCTACAAAAACTACACCATCAGCAGAGAAGTGCATTTCTTTGCATTGCAGTCCATGAAATATGATCATGTTCAACCATGTTGCTGAATACGTTGGATGCATGACAAACACCTCCATCACATACATGTTAATGAGTGCATTCTCCAAAATTATTTCAGCATCGAACTGATGACGTAATATCTGGACATGAATTTATTTACCTTCTGCTAGAGCTGCCAGAGAATAACATGCTTTCAATACAACTATAAAAGCAATTTTATCCACTGTGACACCTTCCACCTTGCTAAAACCTTCTGGACATATGCTAAAACCTTCTCCATATTGTATATCCAGCAAGCAGCGAATTCCATGATACTACATCTTTGTTTGCCAAATTTTC
>JAANSK020257463.1:0-12670 GCA_011763485.2 Isoetes engelmannii | reverse complement strand
TTCAAAGTTGTTTAGGGTTTTAAAATCATGGAACTTTTTGCAGGATAGCAGCTGATGCAATAACAAAACGATATTCAAAAGACGATTTTGATTTAGAGCTTGAGAAGACCATGGCCCGTCACGTATCTTATACCCTAACCCCAGCCTAAAGCCTAGGTTGTGCATGTGAGATAATTTGCTAACAAAAATTTGTTAGCAAAACCCTAAATTTGAAAATTCGTATGATGTCGCTATAACTAAATACGTCGCTGACACGTCTGACGACGTCGCGTGCCACATCTGAAAACGTCGCATGCGACGTGTCACTTCGCTGAAAATGTCGTGCGTGATGTGCAGACTTCAAAATTTTGAAAAGGTGATTTTTAAGCTACCTTGGAGCTTCTTGGAGATGGTGGTCTTCTGTCCGCGAAACTTGGTCCCCTGGCTAATGCCAACATTCTGAGTCCATTGGAATAGAATGGTTCGCAATTTTGAGGTGGGGGAGTTGCCCTCCGTCGTCGGGGCCTTAGGGAGAGGACGTTCGGGGCAGGCTGTGGTTTTAAGGTCCCGTCTTCTGGCACCAACATCCTCCCTCTACGGGAGGACACGGTGCAAGGTTTTGGCCTTGTTCGAATTAAGGAAGGGTGCCGCCCAGCAACAGGCAGCCCGGAAGGGGGGGTGGGTGTCATGTGCCCAGCAACTATCCTTGTATACATGGTAATCATTGCTAACCTTTTGCAATCCAACGAGTTCAGGAAATGATATACCCTGTTGCAAATACCTTATATAACACTAAATAGGGCACTGAAACACGATTGCCTCTGTGAAGATGAGGTTTGTATGTAATTCCAAATGGCAACCAATTAAATAATTTAAGTTGCATGAGTTCTCTTTTAACAGAGAAGGTGATGAATCAAATAGGTCTTAAGGGGGAATGCAATGAGAAATGTGACATGGACCTTGAGGCTCTTGATTGTCAGGACAATCCCTCTTGACCACGACAAATATGTGAAAGTAGGATGGGTGACTTGGATATATTCTTGTGAAGATGCATGAAACATATAGTAAAGTTGAGGATGAGATTCACATGCTAAGTTATAAATGTATTGGAACCCTGTGTAGGTCAGGACAGTACCTCTTGGAACATATCGATCAGGGTTTAATGTGAAAACGCTCACATGGAATATGGGACTTGTTTAAAGACTCAAAGGTGGATGACATGTATGGTAACATTGCCTAGACACATTTTGCAGGCTGTAGCAAGTTGAAGATGAAATCGACATACTCAGTATCAGGCATATAGGGGAAACGTTGAACAGTGAATGGAACAGCCTTGGCATATGTGTGTACTTGCAAATTGAAGCAAGTATAGCTGCTCTTCTACATGAATGCCAGCGGGACAAAAGATGTGTTTCTGGTTAGATTGAGTTCCTGTACAAGACAACTAGGACATTGATGTGGTATATTGGTGGTTGAAGGCCCGACAATTTTCTACACAAATATTTACTACAAATTGGGGCGAACCAATCCAATCTAAAAGTTGCATGATCTTTATCACATTCAATTCTTACACACTGATTTTTTAGAGGCTCATGAAAAGTCGTTTGGACATCCATCATATACATGAAATACATGATTTGGACTAGAAAGATATCCATGAATTTTATGCATTAGATCCTATGCTCTTGAGGAAATATTGAAACATCGAACATTTGTATCGCTTGGAAGAGGGATCATTTGTAGAGTAAATAAACATCTTTCAATCATTTCTTGATGGATCTGTAGACCAACAACATCTCAACAATCTAAACTTAGAAAGATGTAGCTCGTTATTAGTTTAGGCACTGGAAACTCTCTTGGGCCAGAAGGGCCCAGTGTCAATTGAGGGTGAAATCACACTTGTGGACGCCCAAGAATACATTTTTTTCAGGCTTGGTCAGGGGATGGAGGTGCCCAAGAAGCCAGTATCACACTTGCGCCCAAGATTCAGCTTCCAAATCAGAAATCGTGCTGCCTTGCTGGAGCTATGGCGATGATGCTCTGTCCAGAGAGACAAATATGATTTTGGGCTTCAGCTGAAGCAAATCCGCTGCTGATCAGTCGGATTTTTGCTTTGAGTCTGTACTACTGGCGAAAAAAACCCTCTTCAAAGAAAAAATCACGATCAAAGCAGAAAAAAACCTTGATTTTCAAACAAAATCTGGCATAAATCTGTTTGGATTTGGTTCTGCAGGTCTTCATGTCTGAAATCGCTCCATCGAGCATGAAAATAGTGTGAAATCGAGCATGAAAACACTTTCTAGGCAAATCCGATCAGCCGCAGGAACCGTAATTTGGTTTCTTCGAGTATTTTAGGGCAAAACGCTGCTGATCTGGCGATGCCCAAGAACGTTGCCGGGGGTATCCACTGCGCAGGAATTTCGAGGGTGCCCAGGAAATTTTCAGTCTTGGGCACCCCTAATGTGGTAAGGAGGTCGTCCAAGAACACAAAACCCTGCGCTCTAATTGGTTAAAAAAAAATTAGGCTGTTGGGCGGGCGCAGGTGTGATTTCGCCCTGAGGCGCATCTATTGGTAAGGGTGTTTGGCTCCTTAGTAAAGCTTCTTCTCTTCTTCTTTCCCAGTTCTTCTTTGTTTTTTCTATCCTATCCTTTCCCCAACCCTGCATTTCTGCTAGTTATGTATTTTATACGCTTACAGAAAATTATGTTGTTCTATGTTTTCAAGGGAAAAATTTGGTTTCCTGTCATTTTAAAATTTTTCCTGGCATTTGAAAGGCTTGAATTTAGGGACGTCCTGTCACATGAAAGGCGTAAATCAATTTCACCTGTCCCTTGAAAACTAGGGGGGGACCCGTCAAAATCGGTCACTGATTACATCCCCAATTTACTAGAAAAGGGGTATAAAATCAGCAAAAAACCGTCTTTCCATCAATGTGATCTTATATTTATGTTTGCTTATCCATCTTGCGCACGATCACTACTTCTGGCATTCCAAGGAAGGCTTTGATTCAGCATTAAGTACTTGTTCAATCTGGATTTTTTGCTAACCATATGGAGTTATACGTGGAGATTGACTGCTTCCACTGCTGTAGCTTTGCATTTTTTTCAGAATTCAGAATGTATTGGTTTGCATTACATGTGTATCCATATAGATTGTACATTTTCACAGGATGCATTTCTGGTGTTAACTGTAGGTAGATATATAGCTTATTTTATTGCCCTTTCCCCTCCCCTAATGTTTCTGCAGCATGCACAATGGCAGGACAGGATTGTACCAGTATGACCCTAATTATATACTAGCTGAATCATTGGAGAAGGCATTGGATATTCCCGTCTTACGCCATGGTAAGTTCTTGATACACTTTCTGAAGGTAGCAATTAGCTACTCTATCAACAAGATTGTCCTTGCATTTCACGCTCCAAGAAGCCAACTGGATCTGCAGAATCCTTGGGAAAACATTTTGGCTGCAATCCAAAACTCCTTGTGATGGTAAACGTTTGTGGATGCTGAGTTTTTCTGTTGCCAGTGGAGGTTGAATACTAATCTTATCAATAACCTTGTATTAGGTGGGAGATCGTTATCTTACTGACATTGTCTACGGCAACAATACCCACTTACTGACAATTAGAACTGCACCTCTTACATGGATTGGGGAGTCTTTTGTCGTTACACAGGCATGTTTTAGTGAATCAATGCTACATATTTTGTTGTATTTTGTTAAGTAGTAACTTTTCAGGTTAGGAAGATTGAAGAAGCTCTAGTTGCATGGTGGGAGAAAACAGGGGTCAGGCCAATGGACCATAGCCTCATGGCCAACAAGTATGATTTTATAAAGGACCCAGGATGTTGGTGAGAAAGCTTAGAGCAAGACATCGTGCGTTGTGCAAAGAGAAGTAAAATAGAAAGCAGCATGTAGATTGATCCGTTGGGGTTCAGAATACTGCTTTCAGAATCTTTAGAAATCTAAAAGTAAGATGGACAAGATTCAGAGGAATAGCAGAAAATGGTTAGTATGAATTGGATGAGATGGGTTTGGATGTATATGTTTTAAAATAGGATGAAGGATACTTGGATGAAAGCAATATTATTAGCAAGGACTCTGTTATTTGCATAGCAACCTGACATATGAAATTACAACCATTTTTTGATGTGCGTAAATTCTGGGGATCTTTATAATATACTATACTAGAAGGAAAACTGATTTTATGACAGGCGCAATGGTTGAAAAGGAATAATCACTGTTCTGGCTCAACAAAAACTTCCAAATCAGAGTCCTATTTTGAGCTTGAACTAGTAGTACATTTGAAGCATCAAACGCTCAAGCCCAAGCTCAACATTCTAGAAATTGCTTCTTTCTTTTTGTTGGCTTGACACACTCTGGAATACTCTAAAAAATTCAAGCTGATTCCATGAGCTCTTTCCATGGCAGTCTATGGTGCACATCAAACATCTTACTTACTGTGTCAACATGACACCTCATTTCCAGCTGGTGTCTTGTTGCATATTTCTAGGCAACAAGTAGGTGGGTTTGGAATACCTCTCCTTCTCTAGGTTATGGATCTCAACAGTGTGCAGCAAACTCTAAAACCTAACAAGGTGGCGTGCACGAAGGGTTGCCCTCTCGTGCCTAGAGGGTGTGTTTGCATATTTTTTGTTTCAAATGGCTTCTACTGTATCCAAGTAGGATAGAATGATCCAAGGTTGGAAATTGGCTTCTACCATATCCAAGTAGGATAGAATAATCCAAGGTTGGAAATTGAAGGGTTGCCCATACTTTGAAAAATTATCACCACCATGGTTGGAATACCAGCCTCTCTAGGTTATGGATCTGAACAATGTGCAGCAAACTTTAAAACTTAACAAGGTGCTTTGCACAAAGGGTTGCCCTCCCATGCCTCGAGGGTGTGTTTGCATATATATGTTTTTGGCATACCTTGTTCTTAACATGTTTTGCCATTTTTGTCACAGGGATTATCTTGTGGGTCCTCGAGCATAGAATGGGCCATTTGATCTGCAACTTGGACCACAGACTTGAACCCAAACATGATTCTAAACAGTCAAAACCCATCTAGAAGCACCTCCATAGGTCCACACATCATGGTTCGTTCGTTTCAACATTATGAAATGGAAAAGAAAAAGCCAAATACACAAGAATATGGGCCAACAAAATATGGAAAAATGCTTCAGATTTGGGCATATTCTCATTTCCTTGCTCACCCTTCTAGGGTTTGCCCTTTGGGAACCCAAAAAAGGACATTCATATTTGTGCTATTCATAAGAACTATTTTGTTTGCTAGTGTATTCTCAAAAGATAAACGACAACAAATCTAGCAACATAAGAACTAAATAAAGAATTTAAACAACAATAAGAACTAAATAACTTTCACATTGTTTGGTTGAAGACCGAAAGAGATACAGATCTTATTGTCATGCAAATCCAAATCGAGCAAACTCCAGCTTGTTGTCTCCTCCCAATCACAAACTTTGAGGCCCTAATTGTGACCAAATTTTATCCAACAAGCTTTCTTTTTTGGAAGGATGGACATCCTCTTCTTCACAAGATGGCTTTGCTGCATAGGTGGATGATATTTCCTTTCCTTTGCCATTATCCTCTGTTTCACAATTTTGCTGAATGGGATTAGACTCTAACGTTGTGGCACATGCCGATGATTTTATCCGCCATACTTTGCGATAGTAGTTCCTCTTTGTTTTCTGAATCTGGTGAACCTTGCCATGTTGTGCTTGAGACTGCAAATTTGCATATTTAAGACCAGCTTCAGTAAAATGCAATGTCTTTTCCGTGCCTTCACCTTTCACATAGAAGGCATCTCCTATTTTCTTCAGTAAAGAAGTAAGCTTCTCATGACCATAGTCTGCCAAGAATATATTCTGTCGAAAACATTTTATTTACTCATTTCCAAAACGACCAAAGTGCAAGGTGCCCCCATGGAAATAGAGCAACTTCATAAGCTGGAATTTCAAGCCTTCAATATCACCATATTCTTCCACATTTTCTTCTCGTTCTTGTTCTTCTATCTGATGAAATCTAATTTTAAGAGAAGGATGTGTCATATCTGGAGCATCAGACAGAGTGTTTACATTTGGTAAGGAAATCTCACTACTGACTATGCAGGATTCAGGAACCAAATTTAATATCTGATTGGATCCCTTTGCAGCTAGTCAACTTTGATGCAACCTTTGAAACAAGGCCTTCCCAATCCCCACAGACAATTCTATACATATTCGCCTGCATTACAGAGGAAAGGGGAAACCCTAACAGTGGTAGGAACAGCCAAAACAATACTATAACCTCTCTGGCCTAACTTATGCAGTGAAACAACAAATTCAACGCTGCACAGGGATCAACATAATGGTACAAGGGGGGTGGATTGTCTGTAGCAAACAAGAACATATCCACAAGTCATGTCTAAAGCATCCTTTCTATGATTAGGAACATCTATCAAATTGATGCCCGATCTTTGGCATCCCTCTCTCACCTCTTTGGGAGAATGACTAAACTATAAGTTGAGAAGAGGGTCACAGCACCTCTTGATGCTGCTTCAAATCTTAGCGCCCTCCAAATGTTTCCAGCAACATTTACATTTGCGTTCCCTGGTATAGGACAGTTTTCCATGTCCCATAGAATGGCAACTGGTCCTGTTGAATTCATGAACTGCTGCTCACTCCCTACATATGTTCTCCCCCACTCTCTGCTTGATGCTTGCATTTTGATTGTTATATGCAATTGCAATGCGCTTTCTGTCAAAAGAGCAACTTATTATGTCTATAATGTACCTAAAAAGTTCCAGCATATGCATTACATGAAAGAAAAACTCATTCACACATAGCTACATCACTTTAATTCTAATGGTTGCCAAAAGATATAGCCAGATTTGATTTTGCAAGTACAGAGCTGAGCACTAAAGCTAAGAACTCAAGATCAAGAATATAATAGAATAGAATAAATTTTTATCGTCCACGGAGGCCAATTGGCCTATGGGACCTGTACAAAACAAACAACAAGCGTATTACGGCCCGGGTGAAAAAACCTACTTGGGGAAAATCATGGCGGCAATGCGCTTGCTGGTATACAAAACAGAGGGGTGTCACCCCAAGCTGAGTAATCGAATAGAGACCTTCAGAGGGAAGTGGGACAGAGCCGATGGCGTTCTCAAGAACCTCCTGAAGATATGATCCAAGGGTGCCCACCGCCTCAGTGAGGAGATGGAGTGCCTTTCCGGGTACCACTAACTGCGGATAGCGTGCTCTAATCTGTTCATAAGAGGGGCAAGTTTGCAAAGCATGGCACTCGTCCTCAAGGGCCCCCTGGTGGCAGCACTGACAAGTCCTGTCCTCCCGCGCTTCCCTTGCCCATCGCCCAGTTTCAATGCGGAGGTGGTGTCCTCCGCCTACGCTTTTTTATGGAGAGGGGGGTGAGCAGGTACTGCTGGGCCCCCCGCTTGAGCGTGGGATTCACCTGCTATCTGTAATTCCCGAGGCTTGACCTATGCCAGGGCCTCATTGTCCCAGAGCTTGCCAAGGAAGCAGGTGTCGGGGTAGGCTTTCAGCTCGTCATGGTCCTTCTTCGTTCGTGCGGACTCGTACGCACCTGTGTGTCTGGACCTGCCATTGGGACAACCACTGTGTCTGCTTGTCTTTCCAGCAGGTTTTGAGGCGCTGCGGGCCCATTGCGACCGCCAAGGCTGCTCTTGGAAGCCGGCCTTCATCCATCCGGGCTACCTTTTGGAAATATAGCAGGTGGTGACACATGGCTGCTCTCTGGAGGGGAAAGAAACCTGTCTCCTGGAGCAGGATCTAAACTGTCTGCTTTACCCCGAGGGCGCGTTCCAGGAAAGCTTTCTGCACCCGCTCGAGATCTCCCCCCGTGGCGGCGGAGATGACCGGGCCCCAAACTTCTACCCCATACATGAGATTTGGCTCTATCAGAGCCCTAAAGAGCGTGCCTGGTGCTCAAAGATGTACAGCTCGGTCTAACTGCTATTCTGCATAGCGTGCAAGGCCTTCCAGCCGGCTGCCACCCGCAGTCGGATGCAGCTATCCCAGTGCATGGTGGTAGAGAACTCTATGCCCAAATACTTATATGTGGCGGCGACCTCCACTGGTTCTCCCTGATATGTGAATGAGGGTGCCCTCGGGTGCAGAGAGGACGACCAAAAGGACCTTGGTCTTCGCGAGGTTAACTCGCATGCTGGTGTGCTGGTAGAAACTGGCTAGTGCATCCAGGTGACACTGCTTGGAGAAAAACGAGTTCAAAGTGGATCCAAAATTCTGTCAGTGAACTATCACAAAAAAACAGCAAGTATTTTTTTGGAATGATTGCAACTGTCACAAGTCTGAATAGGGCCTAAGTTATGATCCTGTGCAAAAGATAAAACTGTAGTTTAGATCATGATAAATACCTCTGTAATAAGTTATCATGAGAAGTACCTCTGTTATTACAAAGATACTTTTCGTGATCCAAACTACAATTTTATACTTTGCACATGATCTTAGGCCCTGTTCAGACCTGTGCCAGTTGCAATCATGCAAAAAACTCTTATAAAGCTCGAGATCCACAAAACTACTTGCTGTTTTTCTGTGACAGTTCTCTGATAGAATTTTGGGTCCACTTTGAACTCGTTTTGCTCCATCATCCCTACAAGTTTCTTCCCACATGTTCATACAACTTTTCTCTGATAGTCATTTCAAACATCATCCAAAAATGTTCAGCAAAACTCCAGATATCATCATTTGAGTGTAAAGACCTTTTTTTTGTCTCAGGGAAGTGCACTGGCCAAATTTTCTTCCAAATTTGAACCCAATTTTCTCATTTATCCCAGATAGCTTGAGCCAAATTTCTTACTTCCCTCCTTATCTAGGACGTACCAATTTTTTTTTTTGATTTGCTACTCTGGTGTGCCAACTGTTGAGTTCTCATATTCTTCCTCAGTTACAATGTCAGCTAAAGGACATAGTCTGAAGGCTCCACGAGCTTGCTCTACATTTTCAATTTTGTTCTCCTCATAATGAAGTTTAGCTGAACCACGAGAACCGTGTCAATGGAAATAACGGAAGCCCCGGTTGGTACCAGAGCATTCTGATGACGAGTGAATGCATGGACCTTGCCTTTGGCCACCATGACAACCGTCACAAGAAGTAGAAGCAACAAGACATCTGCAAGCTGCAAGATCAAAATAAGAATTCAATGTCAGGTCCGAGCATTCACGAGCGCGATTTTCCAAAACAAATTGTGCAATTTAATCCAAAATGAGCTTTGATATTGCATGGAGGTAATTTCCCAAGCTTTCCAAGAAGTACAATGCTGTGGTGTTCCGCTTCTGCTAGTCCGAAAGATTGCAGATGCAATTGCCATCAGCTGAAGCTGTGCACCACAACGAACTTAACCTCAGCTTTAGATCAGAATGATACCTCACCAGGTGCTCTTCCTCTTGTCATGTTCTTCCTCTTGTCCTTTGACTGCCCCGGTTTGAGTGTAATTACCATTTGTGCCTCCATTTTTCTCTATTGATATTCACATAGCCAGCCTCGTGGTTTTCCCTTGAGCGAGTACCTCCTTGCCAGTCCTACCGGGTTCTTTTGAGGGTTCTGTCCGGGGCCAGAACCATCCGATCTGCACCGCTTGATATTAGCAGGATTTCTGGGGGAAGTTTCCTGTTTTCCCTTTTTTCATGGGGATATCAGGGTCTTTTTACCCTTATTCTGACGGTCTACTTCTTTGTGGGATTTCGTTTGCATGTTTATGGTAATAACATATTGAATATTGTCCAGCTTTTAGTGTGGTGCGGTAGTTTTAAATTTACACGGTTCTTAGAGTTCTGGCGAGACAAGGAGAAGTGTGTCATGACCACTCCAGTTTTGGGTTTATTGTCTAGAACCACATCTAGGCGGTGTCTTTACATGGTCTCATCAGGGCTTGATTTGCATCATGCTGCACTACTAACGTGGTATTTACATTGGTTCTCCATTTTGCATTAACTGTGTTCCCTTGTTCATGGTAATGGGGCGGACTGTCTCATGGCAACCACTAGACATACTTGATGGGTGATTTTAATCCCCGCAATAGACAATTTTTTACCTAGTTTGGTGAGCATTTTTTTCTTAGTGATGTTTTAGGCATATTTTTACTTAATATAGACGTTCCACCATTTGCAAAATGTTTTGTAGCATTTTAGTTGCATATCTATCACACTATATGGGGTTTTTCGTCGATGCTTTATGTGTGATGGGAGATATCTATGGGTCAGTTGTACGGGATTTATGCTTCGTTCCATAATTTTAATGGCTTGTCATTGTCTAGCGCATAATGCCCTTCTTTATTTTTGTGTTCCCCATCTTTTTTAATTCGTTACGAATGCATGAATATAGGTGCATTCACAATGGCCTCTTGGACGTTGTTGAAAATGTTACCATGTGTTGTTCACATATTATTTGTTTAAAAATCATTTATGGTTCTTCTTTACGTTTTGCTAAATTTGTTCCCATGTATGAAGCTCATCTTAGAGCCCTTGATTCCCTTCGGTTTGCATCAAATTTAACATCACATTTATAGTTTTTCCATTGTCTTGGATCTCTTTGGTCCTTTTAGTGTTATGATTGCGCATATCATTTTTTGGTTATGGTGTTAGTAGTATGTATTCGCTAAATACGTGCATCCTAGTTGTCCATAATTTCTTAGTTCTTTAGCCCTAGGTCGTATGGTATTCATTCATGTTTAGTCGGTTGTTGCTTGTTTAAATTTCGTCTTTAGCTTTGCTTGCTCTTGAAGTCTGTTTTGTTTCTAGAGTAGCATAGTGTACGTGAATGCTCAGATTATACTCTCTTAGTTCCAATCCTTCCAGGTACATAGGACCCATCCTAGGAATGCCACAGTTCTATTGCTATCTCAAAAGAACCGACATTCCTTGGATGGGGACGCCCTCTTCACATCTCCTATTTATTCAGCCTCTTGTCCATTTTCCTGTCATCGGCGTTCTCTTCAGATCATTTTCCTTTTACTATTCTTTGGCTCCTCCAGTTTCCCGCCCATCTCTTCCTCTTGTTCCTTCTGTTATGGCTCTTCGGCCTTCAGTTTTTCCTGTAGAGCTTTTTCTTCTCAGAGTGGCACTGTAGCCTTCAAGACAGTATTTGTTGTTAATTGTCTCCTTGGGGTGGTGATGTAGCCTCCAAGATAGTATTTGTTATTCATTTCTCCTTGGCGTGGCGCTGCAGCCTCCGAGGCAGCACTAATCGAATATTTTTTTCGCGATGGTTTTTTTCATGGACGATCCTCGATTGGTCGGCTGTTGTTTCTTCCTCGGAGTGGCCACGGGTCCTCCGAGTGCTATTATATATATTTTTTTATATTTGCACGTGACCATGCTTGGAGATCCTAACTTTTAACGGGTCATTCTCCTTTGTAGACTTTCCATTGTAGGTCTTTTCTGGCAGTTTTCTTGGTTGTCAACGCCGTTGTGTTGTGTATCGGCTCACTCCTCGCGGACATGCATGCTAGCAGTGTCTTCGAGAGTATTGATGATAGTTTCTCATTAGGGTTTTCCTCGAAACTCGAAAAGACAGTGTTTTCCATTTCGATGAGAGAAGCGAACTCATCGTTGCATCTATCAAGTGTCGGAAGATCATCGTTTATCTGGCTTTCCGTATCGTGCTCTCAATAATTGTCTAGCATCGAAGCACATTTGTTTTCAAGCTTTACAAACAGTTTACCCCCCAGTAGAGGCAATCATATGTACTCAAAGCTTCTACAAAAGCTCAATGAGAACACCACTTCACTTCGGCCAACTTGTTTGTCTCATAGGACCCATCCTAGGAATGTTATGTTATGTTCTATGTTATGATGTATTATGTTATGGTGATCCCACCCTTCGTGGTGGTTATATTGTGTGATGTGTTGGTGTGCTGACATTCACATGCTTTCGTAGCTAAGTAGATCTTGAGGGATGACGGGATGAAAGCCACACCAATTCTTCCCACGTGGACTCTTTCTCACCATCAAGAGTCTAACGTCAGGTGGACGGCCTCTTGTTAGCTAGCAAGGCTAACAGGAGGGGATCTCTGGTTTATATACGATGGAGACATCATATACGAGTAGGGGACATCACATCTCGGCTTCATTGAACCTGAATTTCCATGCTCAGCTACCCGGTGTCCGTGCACAATTATTATTGAACATTACGTTGTCAACCTGACCATCAACATCACACAGGTCAAGCATGTTATAGACAAAAGTAATTCGATCAGATGATTTTATGTTCCAGTAGAAGGTCCTAAGGCAACTATGAACGTAGAGCAACAACACTTTGCGCGGCATGAAGACTTTAGGAAGTCCTTCACTGCTTGCTCGCATGTCTTCCTAGCACATTTGGAAGGTTTCTTCACATGCTTGGCTCGTTGTTTGTTGCCATTGTATGTTCTTTTCATGCTAGCAGAATCATGTTCTTCGGAATGCTTTCTCTTGGTCTCAGATGCCTCGTTAACAGCCTTTCAGAGGAGCTTCGACAGGGGATTCTCGTCCAGAATGACCAAATGTATCTCTCAATGAACTAGATCGTGCAGCTGAAGCATCTTGATGCAAGCTACACACCTCATCGAGGGGTAACCATCATTCAAATAAATTGGGATTATGTCTGGTCCCAAATCGCGCCGTATATGCCTATTACAGGCCATATTAAA
>JAANSK020257452.1:0-12671 GCA_011763485.2 Isoetes engelmannii | reverse complement strand
GAGGATAGAGCTCTGCATTTGCGGATTATAGGATTGCCAGAGTCCACCAGTGGATCAGATGTAGAGGAGGCTGAGCGTTTTTTCATAGACAGTATGCATCTTGCATGTCCAGGCATAGAGGCAGCACACAGGGTCGGGATACGGCGGCTAGACCGGCCACGCCATCTTTTGGTCTATTTCAGGGCGCGACGTTAAAAGATCCTTCCTTCCTTCCTTCCTTCCTATGTAAGTGTTCAAGTTAGCAAAACCCACTCCAATACTTATTCGGTATATGGATTTTTACTTATTTAGGATTGGTATATGTCTTAGGGGATATAAAAATGCGCTTGAAATTGTGAAAATACCTTTTGTTGAAATGCCCAGCGGATGCGCCCAATGGAACAAGCACGTTTACGATGACATCCTAAATTTGCTTAGTAACCTACCATGCCATACTATCATAGACATTGCTAATAAATTCTTCATTTCGCTCTTCCTAGCATTGCCACAAACAAGGCCCCTTTTGTTTCCATAATCTTTGCCGACCATATATCTGACGCTACACATTCCTCCACCTAGCACATTAGATAAGATTTTCTTATGTGATTCTTATAAATGAAGCCTAATAATCAACTTCAAATATTTTGACTTGCAGTTGCCTGATCTTTAAACTCAAAAGCCTATGATATCCCTCTAGCGCCCAGCACCCTAGCCACCTCCAAGTATTGATGCGCCACCTTTTGGTGCTCCCTTCATTCTCTGTCTCATTCCAAACCCCTGTTAAGGTCATGTCTATGTCGTATTATGCTCTCAAATTTTAGTTGTAATTTGATTTAGCTATAATGTAATGAGATTTTGATGAGATTACCCTAGAAAACCTCACCTTACAAGACAAATTATTGAAAGCCCTCACAAGAAAACAAAATGCACGAAGCTACAAGACAAAGTTCCACCTGCTACAAGACAAACTCGGGTCGATTGCCAACTTGGCTACCTGAGGTCCTTAGGGCGCATCTTAGCTTTGTCGTGTGGCAATCCCATTCACAAGCTATTCCCTCCTCTCCGGAACTGGTTTTGGTTTGGATGGCAAGGTTGCCTTCAAAATCTCTGATGGTTTTGCTTTGTACCTAACAAGCTCTTTTCCCATAGCACAGCTATCGGTTCAGAGAATCGGGCTGTAATAGGAATGCTCATGGGTTTGGGCTCTTGCGCCTTTGATTTACTGATGTGCCAAAGTAGAAAAATTGAGCTGAGCCTTAATGGGATGTGCCATCACTCCCTTACGAAAAAAATGAGGCTGCCCTTGCCATATCAGCTAGAGTAGATTTCTTCGTTCCCAATGGAAATGAGGTTTGGGACGGTGCTAATATTGGCTCCCTCATTTTAATCATAGCGCGGCATGATGCCCGAGCTAGTACAATGTGATTCGCTCGAAAGAATCACATGATTAGCTCGAGCTAATCACACGAAATGACATGGCACGAAATGGGAGGCTGACGGCGCTTTAATAATATGATATTTTCTCATGTTTTATTGCGCGTGTGTTGTGGCTAATCACATAGTCGCCTGTGTGTGCTTGTACGAGCTTCTCTTAGATAGGGGGAAACTTTGCCTCAACTGCGATTAGCTCAAGCTATTTGCAACTACCTCGTGAAGCGTGTGGGGTCAGCCGCACACCCAAGTGTGCAGGTCAGATCTGCAGATGTGCAAAACACACAATCAGGGGAGAAAAACACAAGAAAAACATGCCACATAAGCGCCACGTCATTGTGATTAGCTCGAGCTACAGTGACTCTCTCGCGCGAATAACGTGATTCGCTCCCCAGGAATCCAAAGATTCGCTCCAGCAATTCGCTTCGAGGAATCCAAAGATTCGCTCGAGCGAATCACGTTGGTGCCACAGTTAAAACTGAGGAGCCAATAAAGTGGGACTGAGTTTGCCACATGGCAAGCTTAATGGGGGCTCCGTAATCTGTTAGCATGTGTTTTCATAAGCAATCCATACTGATGCAAATGAACAAGCACCTTGTTTATTCTAGGCCTAGGTTGATGTGGGGGAGATTCTCCACAGCGAATTACATTGGGGTTTCCGTTCGGATGCCTTTAAATAAAGGGCATAGTTTTAGAGCAAATGCTAGAAGAAACTAAGGAAAATAAAGCACCCAAAAAATGAACGATTCAGAAAATATTCAATAAGAAGAAGAGTTTTTAATTTCAGAAAATATTAATAAGAAGAAGAGTTTTTAATGTCACGCGGCCATTAGGCAGCATTCAACTGGATTGGATATATGTGACAAGCCTACCCGATGAAAGGAAGGTCCAACTCCGCAACACGGTGAAGCGCTACGTAGTTGACTTGTTCCCAATCTTGTAATGCCAATCCCTTGTGGCTGTCTATATTTTTTCTACAATAAATTGCACACTTAAAGCACGGAAGCAGCCGAAGCATGTTCTTGGGGAATTGAACCCCATTGGATCCGTCCCTGATATAAATATTTGGCCATCAAATTACGTTCTGGATTTCACCCAAGAACATTTTTACTGCCAAAGTCAATACATCCAGTTCAGTGATTACAAGTGTCATATGGAATGCCATTTTATCATCACATCAGACCCCACTTTACCACAAACGTAGTTTCTTGAGGCAGTTAACCCTATCTTAGTTCAATCATAGCTCAACCTCCCCAAATTGCAATTTTTTTCCAAATAAAAACACCAAATCCTTTAGCACTGCTTTCAGCTTTTATGTGGGAAGAAGTTTCAGCATAGATCAAACATATTAATGGGCGCAAAATTATAGAACTGTCAATGTTCATTCTTATAATTATACAAACTGTCCAATAATCAATGTTCGTAATAAATCTTTTAGTTATTATGAACTACTAATCAATTGACTATCAGGTACTAGTTTCACAAACTAGTGCTGTGTATGATAGTACCAACCTCAGCAATTAGTAAATGCATTCGCACATCTTTGCACTTACAACCTGGACATGGAAAAAAAAGCATTTGCTTGACTAGCAAAAATCCATGTATGAAACCTCCAACGCAGACCTCCTACTCCAGGAGGTGTTCCTGTAAGCACCCATGAACTGGACTTAGGTTGATACTTAACAGGCATTGAAAACAGAAGATGACAAAAACAACATCATGTGCATCCTTACTTCAACCCCTAGGTTGACAATGCAACGTCAATGCAAGTTGCCACTCCTCTGGTACTGACACGAACGTTCACATATATTCTCCTCGAAATAATAGTATTTTATGGGCTACCAAAAGCATTGAACTTTTTTTGAAAGATCAATCATAAACTTGCTCTTGGCACCTAGCGCATATCCCATCCAGATATGGCTGTTGTTAACACCCCCTTTGCTCCAATGGCACAGCCAAATAAAATGAAGGCAGATGGAAACTTATTGAATGAACAGAATGAGGATAACCTGGAATTTGGTCAGATTTTGATTTGTAGTGCTCATGAGATGGCCACGTGAGATTTGGTGCTAGTATTATGTCACATTAAGGCCATGATGCATGTTACAAGGCATAATAAATGAATTGATTTTCAATGCACTTCTCCCATTGCTTCTACTTCATTGTTGCACCTTAGAGATGCAGCATAGATACTGGATAATAGAACGAGGCTCATAGTATTCTCAGGTTCCATCTTGCCAATAATTTCTGTGATCTGCTTTGCTAGCCCAACAGCAGCATGGATTCTACAGGCACCAAGAAGAGACGTCCATATGACAATGTTTGATTCAAAAGGTATCATACTTGCAACATCAGCTGCCTCGTCAAGGAATCCTGAGCGCCCAAGGATATCAATAATGCATGCAAAGTGTTGCATCCTAGGCAAAAGAGACCATTGCTGGTTCAGCAACAAAAAGCAATAGCATCCTTCAGTCACAAGATTTGAGTGACTCAAGGCAAACATGACGGATATAAAAGTCACATCATTTGGTCTAACGCCCACTTGCCCCATGTGCTCAAACAGCTTGAAAGCCTTCCATGCATCACCATGTTGAGCATATCCAGAAATCATTATATTCCATGTTGTGCTAGTTGGTTCAAGAATTCGGTTGAAGACAAAAGAAGCATCCATTATGCTTCCACATCTAGCATACATATCAATTATGCTACTGTTCACAAGAATATCAGAAACAAATCCAGTTCTCAATATCTGAGCATGAATCTGCTTGCCATCTTTTAGCACCGCTGAGTTGGCACATGCACTTAAGATGCTAATATATGTTCCTTCATTTGGTTTTATGCCTTCTTCTTGCATCTGCATAACAAAAAATACAGAATTCTGAACATTGTCTTTCAAAGCGTGTGCTGCAATGATAGCATTCCATGATGCATCATTTCGACAAGGCATCCTGTCAAAGACACTACAGGCATCCTTCAAAGTCCCACACTTGCCATACATGTCAATAAGAGCACTACCAACAAACACATCTAGATAAAAGCCAGCATTTAAAACATTACAATGGATTAGTTTTCCATATTCCAAACATTCTGTATTGGTGCATCCATTTAGAATGCTGACAAAGGTGACATTGTTTGGCGCAACGCCATATTGTTGCATTTGATCCAAAAGCTTGATAGCTTTCCTCCCAAGCCCCTGCTGAACAAATCCCGAAATCAATATACTCCACGAGACAGTATCTTGTGCAGATGCAGTATTAAAAACTTGTTCAGCATCTGGTAAACTACCGCATTTTACATACGTGTCAAGAAGAGCACTACTTAACGATATGTTTACTGTTTCCTGCACTTGTATAATTCTTGCGTGAACTTCTTTTCCTTGTTGTAGAGACAGCCCATTACCAGAACAGCCATTCAACACACTGATAAAGGTAATCTCATTTGGCTTCACACCTGATTGTTCCATTTCAATTAACAGCTTGAGTCCTTCGTTTTTATTTCCATGAAAAGCATAACCTGCAATCATTGTGCTCCATGACACCACATTTCTTATAGGCATACTATCAAATACCTGATTAGCATTTTGCATAGTTCCATTTTTTATATACATGTCAACAAGGGTGCTGTTTATAACAAGATCAGGCTCAAATCTAGCTTTAAGAATGCTGGCATGAACATGTTTCCCATGTCCCAAACCTGATTCTTCTCCAATACATGCAGTCAGAACATTTGCAAAAGTCACGTTATTAGGAAGGACACCTTTATCTTGCATTCTTCTAAGAAAATATAGAACATATGCCCTATTTCCCTCCTTACTATACCCAGCAATGATGGCATTCCATGATACACCATTTAATTTAGACATTGCCTCAAACACTTGGGAAGCATCTTCGATGCTCCCACATTTTGAATACAAGTCAACAAGCGTGTTCCCAATGAAGACATCTGATTCATATCCACATCTCAAAATTTGGGCATGAAATCGTTTTCCATGTTGCAGTGATCTTTCATATGTACAAGCATTGAGCATTTGAGCAAAGGCCACTTTATCAGCCTCAATACCTTCCAGCCTCATTTCACCAAATATTTCCATTGCTTTCCTTCCATCATTTTGCTGAATGTAGCATGCAATTAACATGGTCCATGTGAACACATTCCGCACTGCCATCTTGCTAAACACCTCAATAGCATGAGTTATGCTTCCACATTTCAAATACATATTGATCAGAGTATTTTCTACGAACATACCTGGTTCCAACGAGTTTGATATGATTTGTGCATGAACTATCTTGCCCATGCCGCAAATCTTTATATCGATACATTGCTGGAGAAGGCAAATACAGCTATCTAAATACTGTCTATTCCCACATTTCAATTTGGCTTCAAGATTTCGCAGCACATCTTGTACTCGTCTCTCCATCGGAAACAGGTTGGGTCCTCTTCAATTGTGCAAAACTGATACAAATTGCTTTACGAAAACTAGGAAAATATGTTTAACCCATCTTGCTGTTTGTGTGTTTGCTTTGCTGTTTCTGGAGCGTTATTTTGTTGTTGTTTTCTTTTCTGAAGATGCTAGTTGTGTAATTGTAGGATCCTGGTGGACTTAGTTTATTGAAATTTGAAGATAAATAGAGTCGTTTGGAGGGGAAAAACATGGCCTTTAGGGCTTTTTCATCTTTGAATCCAATTGTTTGTGTCCTTCATATCGCATATTTCTATCCCTTGCTCTCTTTGTTTAAGTCCTATAGGCCAATTGCTCTCCGTAGACAATAAAAAATCTATTCTATTCTATTCTCTTCACCTACAGAGGTCTAGATGTGGAGGTAGTACAAAAATACAAGTATATGGGAGTGGAGTTTTCTATAACAACGTATTGTGATACCTGTATTAAGCACGAATTTGTTAATTAGAGACCTGTATTAAGCACGAATTTGTTAATTAGAGATTTTTTTCTTGTTTGAAGGCGAAATAGGTCGTGGACATTGTCCAGAACCAAAAACTTGTCCATATCGACCAAAATGCACTAACATTGAACACATTTTGAGGTGGACAAAATCTTAAGCGCGGGAAATGCTATTTTACATAGCCATCCATATGGTAATGTAATAGTAATTTATGTGCTATAAAACTACAGCAGGTGGTTCATCAGATCGTCGTGGCAATCTTATCGATGCATATAACAAGCAAAAATATATAAGACCAATAGAGAATCACCATGTAGAATAAGCGTAACTAGCCGCCGAAAATCGCAACCGCTATTTCCTCGCTTACGTTAACTTGCAAAAATTATACTGTTAAGATACGAAATTAGATAGTAATTGTGCAAGATCAACATTGCTTTATAATTAATATAAGTATTACTGCATCAAAAGTATAATACATAATATTACGTTTCATTTCATAATTTGATTTCAAATAAAAAGTGTTAGATGGGATCAGGTGATTTCACAAACAGATGATAAGATCAGGTGATAAGATTAGGTGCTTGAATTAGATGCTTAACAGGATCTCCATAGCATTTTTACCAAGTTTCTTGCATTGATTCTGGAGCAAGGCCAAGTTCCTTTTCCATTCTTGCCACATGTTGCGCTCCGATTGTCATGGTCTGCGATGTATCCATTTCGCAATAGCCTGTGGTTTCCGACATATTGACATCCATTGCAACAGCCAACTGCTTCACGTGCTCTACCCCACCAGAATCAGTGCTCTTGGCGGTTCCAAGCTACTCGCCCTGCAACACCCCATCAAACTCTTATGAACCCATCCAACGGTCCGAGCCTTCCAATGGATGCCCTGTACGAATATCAACAAAAACAACTGGGGGGTCTGGGGGATTTAATTCAGTAGTTGAATTAGAAAACATTTGAGATGCTTTCAATGGTTTAATGCGAACATTTCTCTTCCTCGACTTCCCTGTATATGGTGGAGTGAGTCACTAAAGAGGAATATTCTCAAGACACACATTTTTGTGACGTCCCTTGCTCGTATACGATGCTACCATCGTATATAAACTGGAGGCTAGCTAACAAGAGGCCGTCCACCTGACATCATACTCTTGATGGTGAGCAAGAGTTAACGTGGAATGAATGGACGTGTCATTCATTCCGTCATCCCTCGGGATCTACCTAACTACGGAAGTGCATGAATGTCAGCATAATAACACATCACACAATATAACCACCACGAAGGGTGGGATAACCATAACATGATACATCATCACAAAGAACATAACATAACATCAACAAAGGGAAATCCTACCCAAGGCTCAGACTCAGGGATGGACTGACGGCTTTTTTCCCCATAAATCAATGCAGACAGAATTCATGGAAATGGATTTGGGTGGCATAGAACATGGTCATTGAGTAGTCCACTCCATCCGCCCCTCCTGTGCATACTTTGCAGATAGACTGATAAGTCTTGGGACCTGACCATAGCCTATCGGGGACATAGCCAAAGGGGCTGCTCCTGGATTGCATCTCCCCAGTCTCGATGAGGCAGGAAGAGATCTCTCTCTTCCAGAGAATCCATGCCACTGGTAGGCGAGCTAGAGAGCCATTGCTCGTATACGACTTCAACCCTATTGAAGGTGGCCTCATTGCCCAAGAGGTACCGAGCTCATACCTTAGCCACACGCAGTGATAAGGTATTAGCAACGTTCTAACGTTCCCTGGTAGACGTTACACACCAAAGGGATCAATTACCAATGGACAAGTTCTCCATGTCATCCGGTCTGGCCCCTTCACCCATAGCACAGGCGGGCTCTTATGCACAAGCCGCATTAATTGGGAACTAATGAGGCTAATCTAGGAACATCAACTAGAAGTCTCTGGGGCTCTACCCCCCTTCCCAATACACAAAGAGGTGCGAAACAGAGATAACATCCATCATATCAAATGAACTAAAATACTGAAAAAAATCTAATCTATCTAATCTAACACACTAGGTTAGGTTCATTCATTAGAGGGCTGAGATCTTGGGATCTAGAGGTCCAAGCTAAGGAAGGGTGTAAACTCGGCTTAATGCCGGTCGGGAAGCTGACATTGCGTAACAGATCATCTACATACCGGATCCTTGGCTACCATTCCCCTGAAGGCGTCCATTCTGCCGAGATGCTCGAGGGATGCCGAAATCGAGGGAGTAGGTGTGAAATGCAAGCTCCACTGCTCGCGAGAGGTCGAAAAGTATTCAGAACTACCGCAATGCGCGCTCTTGAGAATAGAACCCAAAAAGGGAAACTTTTAGGGTTCTAGCCCCTTTTAGCCCCCCACGATTCCAGGGCTAGGATTTTGGGCTCAATGGCTGGTTGCCACGTGGCACTAGAGCTTATATTGACATGTCCTGTAGATATGTGCAATATAATGGGTCTAGTGGTTGTACCTCATGATACAACTCTAACTAGGTCAGGTACATGTCGATATACTCGACATGTAATAGTGACGTGGTAGTATAATATAGGTATTTATATCGTATATTATCCTGGAACATCACATTCTGCCCACCTTGAATTGATGTTGTCCGTAGCATCAAGAGTCTTCCCACCTTGGAAACATGCACGATCTGTGCCGCATAAATTTACATGCATGCAATTATTATAGAATTACCTTAGAGTAATATTTGACGATTAATATTGCACCATCAATTTATCACAACATTAGTTACTCTCTACTTTAGTTAGAAACATCTAAGATATACCTTAGTGCAATTATTGAGGCAATAACTATAATTTAGACAATATTTTTATTCTATATCACATATCTAAGGTTTTCATCATCAGGCCCAAGTACTAAGCATGTGATTCCCGTTCACCCCTTGGTGATTTATTAACCTTCCAAGTTACTTACAATTGCTGTTCACCCCTTGGTGATTTATTAACCTTCCAAGTTACTTACAATTGCTATACTTACTGTCTATACAAGGACTTGCTATATTATACTTAGACTTGCTATACAATTTATTATTTATATTTACAAGGACTTGAAGGTCATTCACTTGTCAATATACATCCTCATGAAAGTTTAGTTAGTATTTTATGTACGCAAAATTCCTTTCATGCATCCTATGACAATTGACTAGATGAATGCGCTTTCTCCACCTTGGCTCACACGTGTCCTAAGGTTAGAATATACTGACCTATTAAGCCAATATTGACTAACTGGATGGTGTCTCAACCCCTAAGGTGCAGGTAAGTTCACTCCTAAGATTGATACCCCGCTTCCTTTGCAATGAAAGTGGCCCTGCCGCCTTCCATGACGTTGTATATAACGTCATAGCTCTCCCCACCTTAAGAGATTAAATGTTTCTTACTTATCACATTATTTTATTAGCCTTGGCTAAGCCTAACTTACCTCGCTTTTATGATGGATGAACTCGTCCTATTTAGCATAACTATTTGTACATTTATGGGTTACTAAATTATTTAGAATAACTCTAACCCGCATGGTTTAATTGTTATCATATTTCTTTGGTCCTATGGGACCATGTGATAAAAAATACTTCTTGTTTTATATGCACCTATGTATATTTTAGTTTTAAATTATTGAGATTCCCCGCTTTCTTTGTTATTAAACTCTTGAAATACTCCCACCAATTGAGTTGATATCATCATAACAAGTTGGCGGGACTTGTTAGATTATTTCTTTTCATTCGGTTGGATTATTCCTTGGAGTTACTAGTTTTATACTTGATCAACCGTTATCCTAGTAATGATTCCTTCCTAGCGAGGTGATCAAGCTCACAAAGTGGTTTCAATACATTGGATGTTTGTTACGATCATGTATAAATTTAGTTCCTCCTGTGCATTTCCTTTCCAATCTTGATGCTTAGCCTAACCTTGCATGACCATTTTTCGAAGATTATTTGGAAATGCCTCCCAACCCCCTATTATGGATGTTATCATCCATAATTTTATGTTACTAGACTATATGACCTTATCTCTTTGAGTGTGCTAGAAGCTATGTTGGTTACTTGAAGCAGCAAGGTAACATTCTTCCAATCGAGACTCCGATCTTCTTGAAGGTGTGGTCCTCCTCGATGTAGAGGTCGACTTCCTTCATTAGGGGTCTCCCATTGCTAATGGCTTTGATGAGGTATTTGACGACTTGAGATCTTCAAAGGCTTGAAGGTGATGTCATTGATAATGATCCTTCATATTGTATCCTTCATCTTAGCGGTTAAATGTGACTCTGGATCTGATATTGTTGTCTGTCGACTCCATCATCATCTCGTGCGGTGAGTCCTCTTCTTGTCGATGTCTTGTTTGAGGAGAGTGTCGAGAATGTTGACCGCTTCACACATAATCGCCCTGCATCCCTATCTTCTGATCTGTTACAGTATTGGGGGGGGGGGAGATATAATAAGGGGATTATACATGCAAAGTCTATAGCCTGCATAAATACAAATACTACTAAGGCTGTTGGGTCCCTCTCGGTGCCTCCCCTTGAGGTACATGTGTACTCTATGGTAGTGTTATCGATGTTCCTCCTAGTGCACTGGGGTTGAAGGTGTATTTTCTCCTATTTGTATGTCATCTTGTACTCTGGATAGACTCGCCGAGTTGCCCAAGTTGTTGTAAGTTGGTGAGGTACCTATTCACTTCTCTCTATGAAATTTTGCAACCTATTCCTTTGATCCCCTCGATCTCATGGCTTCGACATCGGTGCTATGCTGCCCCGTTGTCTTGTGGTCCTTTAAGGTGCTTACTGATGATGCTCCTGCAATTTTGAATCACATTTTGCCTCTATCGAGATTGTGGAAGTAGTCGATTGCTAGGATATCTCCAACTTTCGGGTTTTAGCCTTTGTCCCTCCTTTACCTGTGCATCTCTTTGGTGACTATGGTATCTCGACTCCTCTCCTAATGGCTATGCTGTCAAGGACTATGAATCCCTATATTCGTGATGCCTGATTTATGGATTAGGACATTTCCATCCTAGATATACCCTTATCCTTGAATAGCCTGGCTATTGACTTGAACTCTTTTTTTGTTGAAGGTGCTTCAGCTGCCACCCTCGTTATTAAGGTGTCGACAGCTTCTATATTGCGCCTTGTCCCCCCCCCCCAAATCAAAGATACACTGGGTTTCTTCTCTTGTAATTACTAGTCTGAGTTCTTGACAAGGTAATCACCTAGTTGTTGAATGAGTATGGTTGTGACTCATTGTTGTCTGGCCTTCCTCGTTCCAAGTCTCTATCTAACAAACATGACAACATTATACAAGCAAACAATTTATATCCCTTATACTATAATTATTTTAGTATAATGATCGCATTTGGTCCATGATTTAGACGAGGCTGCGACTCTAGAAGAGGATGATGAAGAGCCTGGTGTTGAAAAACATAATTTGGAGGAGGGCGCAAGCATCACTAGAGTCAATAGTTGCGAGAGTGATAAGCAGGGCCACGAGAGACACTAAAATTTTGATGGCTATCAACTTTCTTATGAGAAAGCTGGACATGAGCACTCGAGAGATTAGATACAGAAAAGAAGGAACAAATGACAAAAGCTTTTCCTCTTTCAATGCTCAAAGATGAGGAGCCATGTGGCAACAACTTGGCAAGGCTGAATCCGTGGATAGAGATAGGCGAAAGGTTAAGAAGCCAAAAAAGACTACTCAGAGAAAGCTGGAGATGGGCGAGCAGTTCGAGGATGAACCGGGTCATGATTTACCTAGTTGATTTCACATTGATATATGAGATAATTTGCCCTAAGAGTCCTAAGACATAATTTGCTCAAACACATTGAAAGATATAATTACTTAACCCATAACTGTGGAAATATATCGGAATAAAAATAGACAGGGCAGAATTGATAAAACTAAATACCTGGCATTACATAGATTGAAAAAATATATAGTGGTATATGAGTTTGGGGAGCAGATCCGAATATAATCATGTCAAAAGTTTATGTAAAATGCCTCGGGATCCAAGGTTATCCATTCTACCACATCGACTAACCCTATATCCCACTACTTGCAATCCAATCTTTCTAGATCATAATCAGTTTCAACAAGAAACTGATGCACAACAAAGCCTCGCATCATTTGGCTTATCTGGTGTGGCTTCTGGAATTAAGGCTTAAAAACCTTGAAAGCCTCCTTTCTAGCCCAAAGTGTGAGATCATAAGGCATCTTGGTTAGGCAAGTGCTATGCGACTATGAAATGCTTAAGCATTGCAGCTGGAACTGGAGATGCAATTGTGTTTTCCCAGTATTTTAAGGAACTTCATGCTAGGCTTTGTCCTCCACAGAGATCCATATTGTACCTTACA